>VXBI01001280.1:0-13070 GCA_013397375.1 Toxostoma redivivum
ATTGTTTTATCATTTTGTATTCAGTTGCTTCAATATTTAAAATCCCTAAAAAGAAGCCTTCTTAATTAATAAAGAAATGGGGAGTAGTGGAGATCTTGAAAGGCATTCCCACCCTGTTTCTCTGTTGGCCTCTGTGCCCTAACCCCACCCTTGTAACACTCCCATGTCCCGTGGTAGTTGATCTCTGATACTTCTTTCCCTGCCCTGCTCATCCCATGTACCTAACCCAAAGCCCCAGACCATTGCTTTTGTCTTTGCCACTGAACGCTGGACTGTGCTCACGCGTGGCTGAAATAAACATCTCTGTGAAACCCTTGCAAAGGCCATTCCTGTTTCTTCACCTGTTTCACCTCAACAAGAACCCCGACCACAACATCCCGGTCCTGCACGGGGCACTCCCAAGACCCCCAGTAAGTACCCGAGAGTGTTGTCCAAACACTTCTTGAGCTCTTCCAGGTTTGGTGCAGAGACCATTTCACTGGGGATCCTGTTCCAGTGCTCAACCACCAAAAACTCTCTGGGTGAAGAGCCTTTTCCTGATATCCAACCTAAACCTCCCCCTGTTCAGCTCCAGCCATTTCCTCAAGTCCTGTCACTCGTCATGAGAGAGAAGAGTTTGGTTCTTGCCCTCTGCTGCCCCTCGGGAGGATGTTGAAGACCACAATGAGATCTGAGCTCAGTCTCTTCTTCTCCTGACTAAATGGGCTGAGTGACCTCAGCTCCTCCTCATACAACCCCTCCAGACCCTTCTTCATCCTTGTGGCCTACCTTGGTCACTCTCTAGTAGCTTATAGTCTTTTTTATATTGTGGTTCCCAAAAGGAGCCATGTGGAAGGGCTGCCTGTAGGGGTCACAGACACAGTGAAGAGGAACTGGAGATTATTTGGTTTTGGCAACTGAGACTGGTGCTTGGGCAACAGGTCTCACTAGGAACAGGTGAAACCTTGGTTTTGGGACAGAGCAAGATGTGCCAGCACCCCGTTAGATGGACAAAGCTGGTGTCTCTACCCAGAGATACAGGCAGGAGAAGCATGTGTGGAAGGTCACATGCATTACAGAGACCTGTGAAACTGAGCCGGTATTTGGAGCCCAGCAATGCCTTCAGCAGTTTACTTTTTTCACCAAAAAGAACGTGGATACCCAGGGGAGGAGAGGATTTGGAGCATTGCTTGGGGCTGAAGGCCAAGGACTAACCAGAAATTTTCAAGTACAGCTGGAAACATTCCTTAATGTTTGTATTAGTAGTGAAGCCACAAATAATTTGCACAGGGAAGATGGACACCTGGAACAAAACATTAGATGCTTTTGGAGGTGTTGGGTTCACAGGGATGGAGACTCCACTGCACAGACTGAGTGTGCTACCAATCCTAATTTGTGACTCACTTCAGCCCTGCATGTCTGGGCAGCAGCTGGGCCCTGCCAGGTGCTGAGGGACTGGGTGAGGTTTGGATCTCATCTGCTTGTTCCCAGGTGTGCTGGTCACAGACCCTAGGCCGGGTAATGAAGGAAGGATAGGAAGAGATGAGGTTGTGGGCTATCCTGAGGTGTTGTTGTTTCCCATCCCCACTCCTTAAGTACTTTGGAGGCAAAGTCTCCATGATGGCCTTTGGCTGCCGAGTAGCCAGAGATGTTCTTCATCAGCTCCAAGGGAAAAGGGCACAAAGTAAAATCCACTCTGAAACAAGCCCCACACATGTGGCTTTCTCCACCTCTTTCCTGAGCAGATTGGAGGAGTTAACACAGAACAATAGACAACTCAGAGACTGAGGCTTGAATGCAGCACAATTTTAATAAGTTTAAAAAAGAAAAGCAGATGACGCACAGAGAGCACCAGGAGCAGCCACTAAGATGGAGCTCCCTTGTGGTGTTCTTTGCACTGCTCTGGAGAGGGAGGAAGGATAACAGGTCCACACTAGAATGGCCGGGGGAGAGAGGGACAGAAAAGGAGTGGAGAGTAGAAGAAGGAAGCAATGGTCCAAAGGTCTAAATACAATGTCCCAAAGCTCTATCTCTGCCCAGAACCAGGTTCTGAGGTCGTGGAGGTTCTTGCCCAAGGACGTTGTCAGCAGATTTAGCAGGGACGGCATCTGCTGCCACCATAGCAGTTGGTGATGCAGGAGAGGTCAAAGCCCCCAGAGCTGATGGGCACTCCACCACAGCTGAGGATGCTGCCAACAGCAGCAGAGGTGGAGGATCCCACCACGGTGTTCTGTGGGAAGGAGCTGAGGATGGGGCCAGGCAGGGTCACCACCACAGGTGAGGGCTGGATGGCCACATGGGAGTCCTGGCACTGCCTGACACAGCACTCATTGCAGCTGTTGGCCAGTGGGGTCGGGCCGCAGGGCTGGCAGCAAGGGTTGCAGGGCTGGCAGCAGGACATGGCTTGGGGTCACAGGTGCACCTGGCACAGAGGGAGAAGCAGAAAGTGAGGACACATGAGGAGCAGCAATGCACCCAAACCCCTGCAGCCAAGGCACCTGCTGGCCCACATTGCACTGCCCAGCTCAAAGCCCACGAGCCACCTGAGCCAAGTCCCAGCCTCTCTCTGTCTGCACAAGACCTTCTCTCCCCTGCCCTCTCCCAGCACAAGCAGCTCCCAGCCCTGGGCTATGACAGCCCCTGTCAACTGAGACCTACAGCCTGGAAAGGGCTGCT
This sequence comes from Toxostoma redivivum, assembly GCA_013397375.1. Classification (NCBI taxonomy): domain Eukaryota; kingdom Metazoa; phylum Chordata; class Aves; order Passeriformes; family Mimidae; genus Toxostoma; species Toxostoma redivivum. Next base: position 2,656 of record VXBI01001280.1, read on the forward strand.
CTTGAAGCAGCAGCAGCAGGAGGAGGCGTAGTCTTCTCACTCACCTGATTCCTGAGGAGGAGGTGAGAGAAGTGGATGAGAGCACAGAGACTTGGGCTGCCTTTTATAGCAGTCCTGCACTGCCTCAGGCCCAGAGGCATCTTAGTGGAAGTAATAATTTTGTGACCAGCTCATGTTAAATGTGAACCATCTCAGCTAATAATGGGGCTGTGTTCTGGTTTCCTATATTGCATCCTTTTCATTTCCTGGCTAATTCCGCGTGCCTTCCTGTACAATGAGCTACTTCTGTAAGTGCCAGGAGGATCAGCCCAAGGATTTCCAGGGCAGAAAGACGTCAGCACAGGCAGAATGCTCTGATGAAGTGCCAGCAGCATCCCTTGTGGGCAGGTGATGTTCTCTTGTGTCATTTCTGAGTTTTTTTTTTAGGGCAAAGTTGTTAGGAAAGGCGTTCTGCTCTTTTTCTTCTTGCTCACATGCCTAAGAACTGTGATGTCAGGGGACATGACAGAGATTTTGATGTTCTTTCCATCTTCCACTCTTCTCCTTCTTACCTCCTGTTCTCTATGTGTCCCCAGGCCGGTCTAGTGGGGATGTGTTGCCCTCTCTCCCCCAGCATGAGAGGCAGATGGACACCCTGCAGGAGCTCCACTGCATCTTAGTAGCTGCCCCTGGTTCCCTCTGTGAGCCACCTCCTTTTCTTCCTTAGAATCATCAAATTCTTTATGCATCCAAACCTGGGACTCTGAATCATCCTTTGTTTTGTGGCAACACTTCCACTCTGAATAGTGAAAAAGGTAGAGAAGCTGTGGATGGGAGTCCCTGAGTGGATTTTACTTTGTGTCCTTTCCCTTGCAGCTGACAAAGACATCCCTTGCTATTCTGCAGCCAATGGCCATCAGGGAGATCCTGGATGCAGAGTGGCAGCAGTGAATATGAGAAACAATCTTCATTGTGAGCAGAACAGCCCAACACCTCATCTCTTCCTTCTCCTCCTCTCCATTACCTGGTCCATGAGCGTGGTCAAAGGCATGGCATCCTTATGATGTCTGTACCTCCTTCAGTACCTGGTAGGGCCCAGCTGCTGTCCAGACATGCAGGGCTGATTCACAAGTGATTCACAAGTTGGGATCAGTGTCTGCCACAATCAGGCTCTGCGGAGAAAAGCAATGTGTAACATTTGTCAGTTGCTCCTCTAAGTGTTAACATCTAACACAGCTACAATCTCCTTTCAAATGCAATAGCGCAGAACAAATTTCTTATGCCCGGGAGCACACAAAGTTACCTGTAGGATGGGTTTTGCTGTGGCTGACTGGCCTATTCATATGTTCTGGCCAATACTTATTGAGGGCCCAATGCCATTGATAGATTAACTCCTCTACTATTTCACCAAGAGTATATGAAGCATGAAAGAGAAAGTTGCTCAGGTTATCAGTTGACAGAGGATAGTGATACTCAGATTATCCCATATAGTGAGAGTCAACTGGTTGCTGCTGCCATTTGAACACCTGGAGTGAGGGTAGCTGTGAACTATCACACCATAAAGAGAACTATGTGTGCTTTAGTTAAAGATATAAATTACACTTCACAAGCATTAACAGCCCTAAGTACAGAAATGACACAAGTTAGAGAAGCTGCCCTTGAAAATCAAGCAGCAATTGACTACTTGGTATTGAGATAATCAGGGATGTGAAGAATTTAAAGGGAGGTGTTGATTCAATCTTCCCAATAACTCCTGACTAATAGAAAAGAGAGAAACAACTAAATAAACCAGCCACAATGCTACAGAGACAGAAGGACTAGATTTCTCTTGGCTGGTTTCATGGCCCCACACTCCTAAACTTAGGATGGTTAAAACAACCTGTTGCACATGTCATGATGTGGTGCTGTACTCATGACTGTAATCACTTGTTTAATTCAGTGCTTACTGCTATGCAGACTAGGTCAGTATAATAACTGGATATGACACTTTAAATAAATGATACTAAAGTCTCAAGGGGTGGATTTGTTACTGGAGAAGTTATATTTCTTAAAGGAGTCCTTGCAGCAATGGGGGAAGATGCTGGAAAATTCTTTTGACCTTAGGACATAGCATATGATCCCTATATTTATGGTTAATGCTTAGTTTTGTAGCAGATAGTGCTTAGTACAAATACCTGAGATTAATGTAACTTTGTGTTAACTCCCTACATCTGTGACTGATAAGTCTTGTGTCAGCTAATGTTTTCTTATTTGAGATGTCTTGGATTGAAAGACAGGTGTCTGCCAAGAAAGGTGGGAACATCCCTTGGAATGAAAAATATGACCCCCTTCCCTCAAAATTATTATAACTTTGAAATTATGGGACATTCAGGCAAAGATATGGGAGAAGGAACACCAGTTCTTTACCAGTATATGTGTGTAAACCAAGGCAAACAAACAACAGCACCGGCAGTGACACCAAGCAGAGCCAGAGCCCAGTCCCAGCTGCTCTGGGCTGCAGGCACTTTCCCCTTGGGTGCAGTTCCGGGCACAGCCAGCAGGGGCGCTGCTGGCTCCCGGCCGGGCAGGGCGGGTGCAATGATTGCCCCTCACCTGCAGGGGGCGCTGTTGGTGCTATCTTTCCAGTACCATGGCAGGACCTGGTGGTGGCTTGTCCGTGTCATCTTGCCAGCCCATGTGAATAACCTTTCCTCTCCCAGAGGCTCTCTGTGGGACAAGAGTTGGGAATGTGCTGTCTGCAGGATGCCTCAGCCCTAACAATGTGTACAGTGAACACCTGGGGCTGCAAGGGGCATTGCAAGACTGTGCTGGAAGAGCATTATCTGCCTTCTCTGAGAGGAAGAGGTATTTCCCTCTCAGAAAAAAAGTAAGGACAAAAATGTTGTGTATGGAAGGGGGCTTACAGATGGTCTGTGAGCCAGAGAGAGTTAATGGATCAGATTCACTTTTGAAAGGAATTTTACCAAGGCTGTTGGTATGGAGACCAAGAAGAGAAGAAGGAGAAGAAGATAAGGAAGAAGAAACCTGCAGCTGGGAAAAGTATTTTTAGAAAAGTTTTGTGAAAAACAGAAGTGGAGATGGTTTTACAACAATGGATGTTATGTCGATTTATTGTAACCAATGAATAAATTGTAAACTTTGTAGAGAGTATAAAAGACAGCATGCTGTTGTAATAAATATACATTAGCCTTCTAAAATGTAATGCGCCCTTTTGTATGTTGTGTCTGCTCCAACAGCGACAGCTGTGGGTTGAGGTAAAGAGGGATTGCTTACCAATTACCAACAGAAAAAGCCAGGCTTGATTTGGGGAACATTCATTCTACACATTACAAACAAAACAAAGCAAGACTGCAAAAAAACCCACTAAAATAATTTCACCTCCAACTCTTTTTCACTGATGCAACTGCTCTTCCTCATCCCTGGTTCTCTTCTATTTCCTCCATGTTTAAGCAGCACAGTGGGAAACAAAATGAGGGGCTGCAGTCAGAACACAACAGTTATTTCTTGGGCAAAGATCTACTTTAACATGAAAGTTAAAGCATGATCATGAAAAAGCAGCAGGATTTCAGCAGTTAGCCTAAAAAATAAATCACACTTTCCTGCCTTTCTAGACACAGTTGCTAGGCATTTTGGGAGGGTATGGAGGTGCTGATGCTTCAGCAAGAAGTTTGACTCAAAGATGTTTGATCTCTCCTGTACCACACAGAGAGCCTGTTCTGTATCTCACAACAGAGCACAACCTGGGGCCCAGTCCCTTCAGTCCAGCACCCATTTGCTGTGAGATGCAACAACTTCCTCACTCAGCACCAGGCAGATAACTTATAGAAGTGCATCCAGCATTGCTCTGGAGAGGATGAACCTGTGTCCCATCCCAGTTAGCAGCAAACCTCCAGCATAAAACAATCAATGCAGGGACTTCAATTCAGTGGTCTGACTGGAACAACTCAAAAATATGTGAACTCATATAAGGATAGGAAAAATTCAGCTGCTGAGGTCTCTGCTGACAAAGCATGTCCCCTCGCATGGCAGTCCTTAGGCAAGAAGCAAAAAGGAGTGCCCATTTCCTGGCAACTTTGCTGCAAACAAACCCACAAGAATGACACAGGTTCACATCAACTGACCACATGGAATGCCAGCCCTTGATCTGAGCATTCTGCAGGTCCTGATGTGTTTACATCCTGGAAATCCTTGGGCTTGTCCTCCCGGCACTTAGAAAAGCCCTCAAGGGGGAAAGAATATGGCGTGTGCCAGGAAATGAAAATGCAGTAATACAGGAAACCAGGACACAGCCCCTACCAGTAGCTCGAATGGTGCACATTTGACATGAGCTGGTCACAAAATTATCACTTCCACTAAGGTGCCTCTGGGCCTGAGGCAGTGCAGGACTGCTATAAAAGACAGCCCGAGTCTCTGTGCTCTCATCCACTTCTCTCACTCCTTCTCTGGAATCAGGTGAGTGAGAAGACTACACCTCCTCCTGCTGCTGCTGCTTCAAGAGCAGCTCTTTCCAGGCTGTAGGTCTAAGCTGACAGGGGCTGTCATAGCCCAGGGCTGGGAGCTGCTTGTGCTGGGAGAGGGCAGGGGAGAGAAGGTCTTGTGCAGACAGAGAGAGGCTGGGACTTGGCTCAGGTGGCTCGTGGGCTTTGAGCTGGGCAGTGCAATGTGGGCCAGCAGGTGCCTTGGCTGCAGGGGGTTTGGGTGCAGTGCTGCTGCTCATGTGTCCTCACTTTCTGCTTCTCCCTGCCCTCTGTGCCAGGTGCACCTGGGACCCCAAGCCATGTCCTGCTGCCAGCCCTGCAACCCTTGCTGCCAGCCCTGCGGCCCCACCCCGCTGGCCAACAGCTGCAATGAGTGCTGTGTCAGGCAGTGCCAGGACTCCCATGTGGCCATCCAGCCCTCACCTGTGGTGGTGACCCTGCCTGGCCCCATCCTCAGCTCCTTCCCACAGAACACCGCCGTGGGATCCTCCACCTCTGCTGCTGTTGGCAGCATCCTCAGCTGTGGTGGAGTGCCCATCAACTCTGGGGGCTTTGACCTCTCCTGCATCACCAACTGCTATGGTGGCAGCAGATGCCGTCCCTGCTAAATCTGCTGGCAACGTCCTTGGGCAAGAACCTCCACGACCTCAGAACCTGGTTCTGGGCAGAGATAGAGCTTTGGGACATTGTATTTAGAGCTGCATGCTACTCTTTCCTTCTTCTACGCTCCCCTTTCTTTTATTCACTGTTTGTGTCTTCCCAGGCCAGCCTAGGGGGATGTGTTGCCCTCCCTCCCTCTGCAGGACAGGCAGATGCACACTCTGCAGGAGTTCCACTGCATCTTAGTGGCTGCTCCTCTTGGCCTCTGTGAGCCATCTCCTTTTCCACTTTACACTCAATAAAATTGTTTTGCATCTGAGCCTTGGTGTACAAATCTTCCTTTTTTTTCCCATGGCAATTCTTGCAGTCTGTTCAGGGTAAAGGTGGAGGGGCAGAGTGTGAGACTCCACGTAGTGGATTTAGCTTTCTGCCTTTTCCTTTGGAGCTGCTGAAGATCATCCCTGGCTACTCCACATCCAATAGCAAACAGGGACAAGGTGGCTCCAAAAGGTGGCACAAATGAGGAAGGGAAACGGCAATGGCCCAGGACAGCTCACAGCCTCATGTCTTCCTTCTACTCCCCTGCATTACCCAGTCTAGACCCCATGAGCAGCACATGTGGTCAAAGGCAGATGAGATAGGACTCATAGAGTCCTTCAGCACCTGGCAGGACCCAGCTGCTTTCCAGACATGCAGGGCTAAGGTGATGCAGCCTCAGCTGCATCAGTATCTTGGCATCAGTATCTTAGGATCAGTATCTGCCAATAAAGTTGAGCAGACTGTGGAGTTGCACCATTAAGGCAAAGGAAACACTCAAGGTTCTTAAATGCTCAAGGTCAAAAGGAATGGCAGAGGTCAGAGGGTCCATGAGCCATCAGAGAGTTTTATTAGTAAATTACACACTTGATGTGCAGATTGGTGTGTTATAGTAGTCCCAGACCTACTATATAAACAATGGCAGTGTGTTTTGGATTAAGGGGTTTGGTGAAAAGGAAGAGAGAAATTAAAGAGGGAGATGAATTAATAAGGGAAAAAGAGAAAGAAAGAAAGAGAGAGAGAGATCACCAGCCCTGGTTCCAGCTTCCATCCACCCAGTTGATATGATGTCGGTTCCAGTTTCAGTGTTGATCCAGTGGGTGAGATCTCAGTCCTAGTTTCAGTGTTGACTGCTGGAGTGTCAGTCGTGGTTTCAGCATCCATCCAGCTGTGCCAGGCCAGTCCATTGGATGTCCAAGGTCCTGAGGTGTGAGGAGCCAATTTAATCTTGATTTCTGTCTCAATTCTGGTTGTTAGAGGCATGTGGGGAAGGATTTGTGTCGCAATTGAGATGGACACAACATGACACTCCAAGGTTCATGTGGCAATAGCAGATTTTATTGTTTACAGCATTCTTTTATAGGGTTTTTAAAAACCCCAGGTTCAGTCCTGATTGGCTACAATTTTGTTACCACCCAGCTCACTGGCCAATAGCAGCCTGCATACATGCTCATCAGGGATTGGCTGGAGTCCATAGTTTGTATTTGAATCTCTCCACCTCTCAGTGTCTTCTTCATAGAGAGATTTCTTTCCTTTACTGGTATAGGCTGGTCGAGTTATGGTCAGGGTTACTTATGGCTGTGAGGCCTCCAGGCCAGCTGTTAGCCATCACAGGTTGCACATGTGCCACTTGCAGGAGTCAACTAGAAGAAGATGGGAGAAAGCCTTATCTCTGGGGAGACTTTGCCTGGCAACCATTTAATGTCTCACTCGGGAGTGGCAGTCAGCAGGGGAACACCAAAGACACTGTAGCCTTCAGAGGGGCTCTCCAATCAGATGGCAAAAATGTCTCCACCAACAGACTGCTGCGGAATGTTGGACTGAGCCAATGGTCTCCTGTCAGCAGGCAGACTTGGGAGGAGCCAAGGGACATAAAAATAACTATATCAGAAGCTTTGGGGCTTTTAGGGCTTTTTGGCCTTGGTCTTCCTGGTTTGGCTTTTTGAATCTTGTCTTTTAGGGGCTTTTTTGAGTCTGGGCTTTTTAAGTCTGGGGCCCTTTTGACTTCTGTGTTTTTGCTTTGGCTCCAGCCTGCTGAGATCTGCTTCTTTAACCTGGCCCTAGCCCGTTTTTTTGTCCATTTTTCCCTGGCTCCAGCCTGCCTTTTGGCTCTCCTGCCCTTGCTACCCTTGCTCGCCCCTGCATACTTGCCTCCCCTCTATCTGGACACTTGGCAGGACACCAGGTGACATCTGAGCCTCGTGTGTAGCCTGTGTCCTGCCCTGCCCCTTCGCCCATCCCAGTCGCCGCCTGTCCTGCCTCCCTGTTCTCCTGTCTGCTGCCCTGCCTGCTTTGTCCCTGCATTCCTGCCTGAGCCACCTCCACCCAGCCCTGCCTGCCTCTGACCCAGCCCTCCACCGCGATGCCCACCACGGCCCTGTCCAGGATCCCGCACCTCCTGCCCATTTCCCACTCACCTGGTGTCCGGCTGCCCGATGTCGCGGGAGCTGTGCCTGGGGAGCTGCGCCTCTCCAAAAGCTGCACAGGCTCCCTGGCGGGCAGCCTGCACACACCCCTGCAGCGTGGATGTCGATGGCACTCCCATCTTCTCATGGTAGTGCCTGCTTTTGCTGTCTCTGGCTCCCCTGTCTCTGGCTCCCCGCCCCCATCCTTTTCCATTTTTCTTCCTCCTTTTCTAGCCCTCATTAGTAGGACAATTCCTTTTTTGTTTTTCTTGTTGTCTTTTTGTTACCAAAAAACTGTTCTCACCTACAGTGTTGTCTCAGTTGACTTAATTTTGTTCTAGACCATCTATGTTTAAAAGAACTCCTCACAGTTCTCCACAGTGGAATGTAACATGAGGACAGTGCTCTGACTTGGGGGGATACCTTTTCATGGATAGGTTTCTCTGCCCCAAAGATAGGTTTCTTGCTTTCTATGCAAATGAGTTCTCATACACAGTCTGTTCTTTCAGACTTTTCTGGAAATGGGTTGGAGGCTTCAGGGGTCTTTGGTGGCCTTGATCCCCCCCTACAGTCCATACCCACTTTGTGGTCTCATTCCTGTTCTGGTGCTGCCCTATGTTGTGCTTCTCTCCAGGAACTACAGCAAGGATGTTTGTCCCAGTAACAAGCTGCCTGCCTCTGCATGGTCCCTTCTGAGCCACATCCTGTTTTTTCTCACAGCATCTTCAGGAACTCCTGAAGGCACAGCTGGGCTCAAAATAACAGCTCAGGCACACAATGCCCCATGGATCTTGTTTAGTTTCCTCCCATGCTCTTCCTGCCCAGACTTCATGGCACAGACACCATCTGTGTCCATTTCACTGAGCACTGGTACAGGAACATTAGAAGATGAGGGACCCATGTCTAAAACTCACAGCTTGATGGCTGTGGAGCCACCTGAGGGTTCTTGGTAAAAAGGCGCTGTGAGAACTAACAGGATGTGGCTGGAGAAGGGGCTATGAGGAGGTAGGACAGCACTTTTCTGGGACAAATATCCTTGTTCTGCACAGCACAGGGCATGAGCAGGAATGGGGTGAGGTTGGTATGGACTGTTGGCCAAAGGCCAACAAAATCAGAGGATCAAGACCACCAGAGACCTGCAAAGCCCTCTGACCCATTTCTAGAAATGTTTAGAAGAACAAACTGCACTTGATAACTAGTTTGCATAGAAGTGGGAAACTTAGCTCCAAGGTGGGGAAGCACATCTATAAAAAGGCAGCCGCACAAAACCCAGGCAGCACTCCCAGGACCCTGGATACTCCATCAGCTGGATAGATGCTGAAGCCAGGACCAGTGATCTTTCTTTCTTTCTTGGAAGGCCAACTGTGTCCTGGGATGCATCAGGGACAGCATTTCCATCTAGTCTTTACAGTAAATGCCAAAAAATATTCAGCTTGGAACACTCCTTTACTCTGTCTAGTTGTCTCTGCTAGTGCAGTGAATAGGAGCTGCAAAGTTTCAATTCAGCGCAAGAGCTCTCAGGATCACATGTTCAGGCTGCAGCAGGAGGAATGGGAAGTCCAGGAGACACAGGAAGAAGGGATAAAACTTCCTTGTCTACCTCTGGAATCAGTTTGAATATGGCATCTTGCATCTACTCAGGAAATTCTCAGCAGTAGCCAGAGGAGGTAAAACTGATTCCAGGGCATGGAGGGAGCAGGAGTGAAGAAACTGGCTTGGAGACTAGGTTCAGATGTAGATAGTGGCCTTGCAAGGAATGTAAGCCTCTGGGGCAAGGAAGGCTGCAGGTTGCCTGGAAACACTGATAGCAAATAGCTGAACTTGGCAGGAGTCAGAACAGGCAGCTGCAGCTCCTGCAGATGAAAGGCTGCATCTGGCAAAGGCCAAACCATTTTTCCAGGAAGCTTGCTTTTTATGAAAACCCTTCAAGAGGAGAGACAGTGGGTGGTTTCCTTGTGTGGTGATGCAAGCTCATGTTGGAGTTCCCCTCTGCTCCCTCTCGACTGAGAGAATCTTCACGTGCCCTCATGATGAGGATCACACACACACACAGACTGACTCATGTGGGCTCATGCATAGCTGCATGGAGCCAAGCAAAATTCTTTATATTCATAGAAGGCCATAAAAATACCAGAAATTCAGAACTCTGCTGAGGACATGTTGGGAGCAATTCTGACAGGAGAGGACTCAGGTACACCAGGCAAAGATCAGGTCACAGACACGCTGCTGGTGTTCACATCTGACCAACAGAGACTGCACAGAAAGAGGATGAGGCAAATGAGACCAGCTGAATTTTCCTAAGAGCAGTGTTTGTTGTAGCAATGGGGTCAGTGCAGCAATGACTGACTGTCACAGAGAGTCAGGGAGAAAAACAGAAAAGGATGCTTAATGTCCCCTCACATGGCAGTCTTTCACATGCAGGAATGAGAGCAGTGTACATTCCCTGACAATTTTAGCACAAAAACCCACACAGACATGACACAGGCTCACATCAACTGATGATATGCAATGTCACCACCTGAGCCTTCTGCCTGAGCTGGTATGTTTATATTCTGGAAATTCTTGGGCCTCTCACCCAGCACTTATGAAGTCTTCAGGTATAAAAGCACATAGAATTAGATGGGAAATGAAAAGGCTGCAATGCAGGAAATCAGCACACAGCCCCTACCATTAGCTGGAATGCTGCACATTTGACATGAGTTGGTCACAAAATTATTACTTCCACTAAGGTGTCTCTGGGCCTGAGGTAGGCAGGGCTGCTATAAAAGGCAGCCCAAATCTCTGTGCTCTCATCCACTTCTCTCACCTCCTTCTCCTCAGGAATCAGGTGAGTGGGAAGCCTCTCCTCCTCTTCCTCCTTCTTCTCCTCCTCCTCCTCCTCCTCCTTCANGCTCCTTCAAGGCCAGCCCTTTCCAGG
>VXBI01001284.1:0-15306 GCA_013397375.1 Toxostoma redivivum
ACCACCTCTCTAGGCAACCTGTGTTTTACCACTCTCAGAATATTTGTTCCCACAGGCCCTACTAGAAAGTCTGTCCCCATTTTTTTCTAAGTCTCCTTTAAGTACTGGAAGGTACTTTAAGGTCTGCCCAGCACCTTCTGTTCTCCAGACTGAACAACCCCAACTGTCTCAGACTGTCCTCTTAGGAGAGGTGCTTCAGCCCTCTGAGCATCTTCATGGCCTCCTCTGGATCCACTCCAAAAGGTCCATGTCTTTCCTGAACTGAGGACCTCAGAGCTCCATTATGACCAGAGATCTTGGATTCCTCCTTTAAAAGAAAGGAAAAAAACCCAGAATGATGGATGTGCAAAAACACATCAGGTAAGAGAGCATGGGGAGCAGCTGGCCAGATTCATTGTGGAATGGGTTTTCCCTTCATTTGACCAGACATTGTACTGCATAGGCAAGGAGGGAACCAAAGGAGTTAACACTTCTAGCCAGAGATATTCATGACACCCAGAGTTCATGTAAAGTTTCATACCAAGACCCTTTACTAAATTTTTTTTATTATGGGAGAAAACACTGCAACTGTTTAGGCTGCAAGAAGGTGGTGGCTCTGGCGCAGCACTCAACATCACTGAGCAAACATGCTGGACAGCCAAAGGGCTGAGAACTCTTTTATCTCCTCCACTTGCTTTTCACCCTGTCTCCCGCCACTTTGGTCAAGTATCTCATGGGCATCGGTTGTTGGTGCCAGAGCTCCCTGCTGGAATCATGGCTCTGGGCTCCCTGGGATGTGGGACAAGCAACCACTGAAAACCAGCACCTGGAGGTGAAGTACCAGTCTGGTAAAAAATGCTAATTACCCAAAAGAGCTCAGAAAATCTTTCCCAGGGGATAATATTTTCAAAGCCTACGCAGCCAGGGAGCTTCTGCTATCAGAAATGTTCACAGAATCATGGAATATCCTGAGTTGGAAGGGTCCCACAAGGACAATGGAAGTCCAGCTCTTGGCCCTGCACAGGACAGCCCCAAGAATCACACTATGTGCCTGAGAGTATTGTCCAAACGCTTCTTGAACTCTGGAAGTCTTGGTGTCGTGAACGCTTGCCACTCCTTGTATAGCTTCCCTCCAGACCATTCACCATCTTTGTTGCCCTTCTTTGGACATTCTCTAATACCTTTATATCTTTCTTATATTGAGGCACCCAAAGCTGCATACAGCCACACTGATGCAGAGCAGAGCGGGTCAATCACCTCCTTTGACTGGATGCTTTGCCTTATGCACCCCGAGACATGACTGGCCCTCTTGGCTGCCAGGGCACCGCTGACTTTTATTCAACTTGCTATCAACCAGGATGTCCAGATCCCTTTCCATGGTGCTGGTCTCCAGCCTCTCATTCCCCAGTTTATACACACAACCAGAGTTGCCTCATCCCAGTTACAGAATCTTGCACCTGCCCTTGTTAAACTTCATATGGTTAGTGATTGTCAAGCCCTCTCATTTGTTGAGGTCTCTGCAGGGCCTCTCTGCCTTCAAAGGAGTCAACAACCCCTTCCAATTTAGTATCACCAGCAAACTTACTTTTGTGGTTTGACACTGGCCAAACACCAGGTACCCACAAAAGTAATTCGCTTACCTTCTTCTGCTACAGTTGAGCAGAGGGGAAAAAAATTAACGAAGGGCTCATGAGTTGAGATAAGGACTGGGAGAAAACATTATAAGGGCAAAACAAGTACAAATTTAAAGGTATAAGGTAAATTTATTACTAACAGAGTCAGAGAAGGACAATGAGAAGTAAAATAAGCCTTTAAAACATCTTTTTTTTTTCCCCAGCCAATGCATCCCTCTTTCCCACTGACAGAGCAGGGAGACAGAGCATGGGGGTTTTGGTCAGTTTGTCATTTGAGAGCTTCTGTTCGCTCAGGGAGAGGAGTCTGTTCTCTACTATGCTGTGAGTCCCTCCCATGGGCAAACAGTCTTCCCAAAACTGTTTTGGTGTGGGTCACTCATCCATGGGGTGCAGTCTTTTAAGACTAGGCTGCTCTAGTTTGGAAGCAAGGGCTTTTTTTCTCTATTTCTGGAAGCTGTGGTCAGAGAGACATCTAGTGAATTAGCTTGGAGAATTATTTCTCACAAGTTTGAGTTTTGCCCTGTTCTCAGGGTGATAAGAGAAAGTTCCCAAGGTGATAAACATGGTCAAAAACAGGTTGGAATTCGGAAAAACAAGTTGGAAAAATAAGAAGGAATTCACAACAAGGACAGACACCTAGTGCTTTTTCCGTGGGACACATCCTGGGAGATGTTTATCCCTGTGGACCAATGAACTACAGTTCTGTTCCGTGCATCGGAACATGCTTTAAATATGGACTCTCGGTTCAATAAAATCGGCTTCTTTTCCCAAAAGGAGTCCGTGTGCTTTGCTGTTCCTTTTGTCTCTCTTTCCTTTTATTTAGGTCCGATACCACAGGAGGCAGGGGCCCTCTCTCTCCATTCAGGTCTCCCATTAGATTACAGCTTTCTTTGGCATTCACCTGCTCCAGGCATGAGCACTTTTCTCACAGGCTGCAAGTGGATCTCTGCATCCCCCATAGACTTCATGCATTACAGTGGGACAGTTTGTTTCACCATAGTCCTCACTACAGCTTGCAGAGGAATCTCGGCTCCAATGCCTGGAGCACCTCCTCCTCCTCTTTCTTTTCCACTGACCTTGGTGCTACCACGTTGTTTTCCCTCACACATCCTCACTTCTTCCTCTGACTAGAAGAAAAATTGCTGCCTTAGGTACCATTGCTAACAAGTTCCACTAATTCAACAATTCCTGCAGGATCCCGCAGTGCTGAAAGGTTGATTTTGTCCAGGTTTTGCATCAGGGAGTCACCCACCACTTTTTGCCATTGGCCATGTGGCCCCACTGCCATCACATGGGCAGTGGTGGCTCCCATGGTGCTGGTGCTATTTAACACTTCTCTTCATGCAGAGTGCTGGGAAGGAGAAGCCACTGCCATCACCCCTGCCCTTCTGCCTGCAGCCCAGCTAGCTAGGGGCAGTCAGGCAGGCAAAGCTCTCAGCGGGCCATGCTGAGATGGTGGCGGCCACGGCGCCTCCTTTCCCTCCCCCCGGGGGAAAAAACTGTTTTGATTTTCTTGTTAAATATGTAATCACAGAACCATTATCAACCTCTCTAATTGGGCCAGCAGCACGTCCATCTTCAGAGTCATCAGAGATTGGCTCTGTTGGACATGGTGGGAGCTTCTAGCAGCTTCTCACAGAAGCTACCCCTGTGCCCTTCCCACTATCAAAAAAAAAAATCAGGCTCTGTCAAATTAGTACACTTAGTATCTCTTTGAGTCCTGTGTCCAAGTCTTTTATGAAGATGTTGAAGAGATATATTTGGTTGGGCTTTTTAAAATTGATGTAAAAGATGCATTGTGGACATCACTCTAGAGAACAGCCTGGAAATTGTTCCAGGCCAGAGCTTTTTCGGCTCTGTTCTCAGAACCATTTCTCAGGCTGATAAGCTGGTTCAGCTGCAGGCCAGGAAAAATCCTTCCCAGAATGATAAATTGGTCAAAAACACAGAGGAATTAATACTAAAGATGACACCTGTTTGCTGTTAACAGACCCTGGGAATGGGGTGTCTTCTTCCTGCACCAGTCATCTTTATTCTGCTCTCGGAGTTGTGAGTTGTGCTACTTAAACAGTGGGTTTCTGAATAAACTTGTCTTCTCTTCTATCCTGAGAATGACCATGTAGCTGTGTCTCTTTACTCCGCCGCAACCAAAGGGTTAAAATACCGGAACAGCACAGCCACATATGATAAATATTAATTTTCATTTTTTTAATTTTGCGTCTTATTTCCTGCTTTCTGTGTTGCCCAAAAGCCAACTTAAGGTACAGGCAGCTAGGCCCAGCATCCAAGGGACATCACAGAAAAATGAAACAAGAGCTTAATATGCCCCACAGATGGCATGGGCCTGTGAGGGAATAGTCAAATGGAAACACGTATTAAATTAAGGATAGAAATTAATGATTTCAACCCTACATGTCCTGTCTTCAGAGAGGCAGAAAGATGGAGGTCCATGTGACGCCCTCCCCAGAAAGCAAACTATGGCACTACAGTAAAGCATGCTTCCCCCAGCAGACTGTGGGCAGCTGAGGACAGTCCTGTTTCCTCATCATCCACCATTGTTATAGTGATGCCTTAAGTTTTAGCTTTCATATTTTTCAGATTCTGTACTGCCTTAGTGTGTGACTCTGAACTTCATATAAAGTGTTAGCAAGTTCTCTTTACAGGGTAGTTAGACAAAACAATCCTTTCCCAGCTTGAGAACCAAGGACACCATTACAGCTTTAGTCTCAAGAAGTATAAACAATGGCAAATTGAGGAAAGCAGTCTGAGAGGATGGGACTTCATAACCTGAAGTTGTAATTGGAAAATTGACCCCAATATGTAAATGGACCAAAACTTATAAAAGTGTGAAAACTTGTGACCGGTCATCCATCTTGCATCCATCTTGGGTCCATCTTGGATGTAGCCATGGCCAAGCTCTTGTACTGCCCAAGGTGTATCCTTTCAAGCCCTTTTAATAAATACCTACTTTATTCCTTTAACATTGTCTAGCCTCTGTTCCAGGTAGCCTCTCACAGGCATCAATGGAATCACCTAGGCTGGAAAAGACCTCCAAGATAATCAAGTTCAACTGTTAAGCTCATGGACCAGTTATCAGAGCCACTATTTTTTTCTCCTCCCCAGTTCTATTGTCAGTGATGGTTTTGGAGTAAGCAGTCAACCAATGCTGCATATGCCAATAAACAAGTTACCCAGAATAATTAGCAAATATACAAATTATTTCAGTCTGTGTTGCAATCAGAAACCAGGACCAAACCCTTCAGCCAGGCAATGAAACCAATAGCCTAATGAGGGAACACGACTTGGTATCTCTGGTGCTGAAATAGACCCTCCACTGTAAGACCCTCTGAATTCTCTTCATGACATGGGGATGCTGCCACAAGCAACCCACTTGTTTCATGGATAGGCCCTGGAGTAAGATACTGTAATTACACATATAGCTCATGGAATAGGAATGAAGAGCGACTTGAAAATGCCTTCAGTGCCATGTTATCTATGGTAACCATTAAAGATGTGCACAGACAAAATTGCAGGTAGACTTCTGTTCACCTCTCATCAACTGAGTTCAAAAGGAATTTGATAGCAGCTCAGCTCCTGTCCAAATGCATGCTAGGACCAGGCAGGGTGATGCTGCAGGTTTCCAACCAACAAATTTTATCTCATTACCTGCAACATGTTGAGAAGCAGACTCCGAAATTTGGTTCCTTCCACCATGAAGAGGGCCATTTTGTCACAGAGCTTAGCTGCTGTGGAAGCAAAGCTGCGGTCCGTCACTGCTTTCTGGTAGATGGTCTTGACTATCTCCCCCAGCATTTCCTCAGAGTTGGTAGAGTTCTGGGCCTCCTCCATGAATGTGGTGAGCTTGGAGTCAACATCACTGCTGTTTTTCCTCATGCTATTAAGAATTTCAATTAATTTGTCCATTTTATTCTTTTCAGGATTTGTGGTTTCCAGCGTGACTTCGTCCTGGTCCATGAAAAGGGAAAGACAAGGCGTCTGTTACACAAGGAAAAAACAGATATATCAGCCCTTGTCCTTCCACAAACAGAAAAGGGGGAAGGGGATTGGAGAAACATATAAACAGACATAGAAAAAACAAAGCATCTTTTAGCAACACAATGGTATAATCTCAGCATTGAAAAACACAAGTGAATGAATCCTGCCCCAGAAATGCTCTGTGTCCATTTCCCACAGCACTCAATCCCAAAGTCTTTCCCCTCAACTCAGGGAGATTTCCTTCAGGGTCCTGAGCCAGAATGTCAGACTACCCCTGACTGCCTTTGACATCTTGGACTGGTTTCTGTGTGTCTACGACATGGTGATAATGGATTTTTTTGGTCTCTATTTTGAAAGTGCACTAATGTTTGCAAAATGCTCAGATAACAATCCTACGAAATTGTCTACTTTTTAACATACTCATGAGGGGAAGAGGAGGGACAGACACTGACCTCTTCTGCCTGATGAGCAGTGACAGGACCTGAGGGAATGGCCTGAACTTGTCAGGAGAGGTTTAGGTTGGATATTAGAAAATGGTTCTTCACCCAGAGGGTGGTTGGGCACTTGAACAGGCTCCCCAGGAAAGTGGTCACAGCATCAAGCCTGACAGAGTTCAAGAAGCATTTGGACAATACTCCCAGGCACATGGTGTGACTCTTGGGGTGTCCTGTGCAGGGACAGGAGTTGGACTCAATGATCCTTGTGGGACCTTCCAAGTCAGCATATTCTGTGATTCTGTGACATATTTAATGATTTAAATTGAGATTAAAGATGTCACATGATCCTAGCATTTGAAAAACTTTTAAAACATGCTATATAATACAAAACTGTAACAATTTTTTGGACAACCCCAATGCCAAACAACAGTTGGAGTTGTCCAAAACTCCCATCAGGAGGCCAGTTGTGTTGACAACATCCACTCACCACCCAAGATTGGGTGCTTATGTGATGTGTTTCATATAAGACTATGAATTTACAGGGAGAAAATTAAAATTAATCATCCAAAAGTCTCTTCTATGCTCCTATTGCTTTAAAGAACATAAAAATAACTAAGAAAATATCTTCCTCCCCCTCATACCACATATAGAAATAGTAAATGCTCATGCATTCAAAGGTATAAATTTCCAACATGCACTCCCACAGAGTTGTATATGTTCAGGTTATTTTTGCTACTTATTTTATAAATCTTATTTGAGATAGATTTACAGATTAATTTTCTAGTCTGACAAAAAAATCTCTAGAGAAAGAGTCTGAGTTTCACAGGGGGCAAATGGAGATATCTACAAATTCATCAGAAATCTGATGCTGAATATTGTTTCAAAAAAGTATTTCTCCTCTGTCACTTGCATACAATAGTTTTGTTATTGTTAGGTCATTGGAAGGAAGTGGGAAAGATAAGGTCATTTCAATTAACTGCTGAGATAAATGGATATCAATGCTGAAGCAGCTGACTACAGATATTCAGCACTCAAAAGTCAAAGCCTGGGATTTAGCTTTGTAATTGTAGAGAGACAAATTGCCTTTTTTGCCTCTTGGCAAAGTTAATGAGCTCTGCAGACTGGAAGGGAGTCATTTGGAAGGTGTACCCACATTGTAGCTCACGTGTGAACCAGCTTTCCCCAAGGGTGTGCAGGAAAAGAGTTCCCAGTCTTTGAAGAACTCAAGCTGGTAGCAACCTCAACCAGGAAGTCAAGCTAAGAGACTTAATTGAGTGAATAGAAGGCCTTCTGAAGAAGCATGAAGACACTGAGAGAAGTGTTGACACTGGGAGATTAAGATGCATTGATGGAAAGGTTTCTTGAGCCCATCCCATCCTTTGTATGGAAAATGGCCAACAGCCAGACTCTGGGAAAAAGAGAAACTCAACATTTCCCTAAGAAATAATACCTTTTCTTTTAGTCTCCTCTGCAGCCTGTCTTTGGAAGACTGAAGCAAATTGATCTTGGGTCCTTCCCCAATGCGTTCATGAATACTGTCCTTCTGCTTGGTTTCTGACTCTTGAATGTACTGCTGACACTGCTTCTCCATAGCCTCCAGGCCTCGGTGCATCTCCAAGGGAATGTGAACTGCACAGATGGCGGTGTCCTCGATTTTCAAGTTCTCAGTCTCTTTGGCATTTCTGTGTGTTTCTTTGTCATTGGGCAAGTTCTTCTGGTTGTGATGCCATCTCCGGTTCTGACTGTAGCCATGGTGGCCTGTCCTACCTGAGGAGTGAAGGACCTGTCCTCCTTGGTAGAGTTTCTGGTGGTCCCTGTTGTGTTTGGTGCCACCTTGCTGATGATCTGCATGCTGCTGAGACTTGTTCCCACCAGGAAGTCTCTGCTGTCGCCTAGAAAGTCAAAGAAGGTCATTAGTTCACCCTTTTCTGCATGGTCCTTCTTTGTCACAGTGCTAGCTGGCTTGTACTGGGCAATTGATTCGGCCATAAATGAGAGAAGCAGCCTAGTCTGATAGACAGGCCTCCAGGGAACAGTGATAGGACAGATTTGGAAACAGACAGGGATCTGACCCAATGAGTCCCAGCCTAAGCTGCAGGAGCTATTAGAGAGCTGAGCAGCCTGAACTTTCAACCAATCACAAGTGCCTGCCCAGGAACATTAAGAAAGGTATTTAAAGTGAAGTTGAGAACAATAAAGTGCTTTTTGTCACATGGATCATAGAGTGTGGTGTCTGTCTCGGGCACAGCGTCAGTTTGAAGTCACACTTCTTGGTCAACACATCTGTCCCACCAGACTGGCCCTTGGTGGGTAGGCTCTGTGGGTCTCCATACTACAGGAGAGGAGCCAATTTCTTGACATCTAACACAATCTCACACCTCGATCTTTCAGCAACAGGGATATTTCAGCTGAAAGTTTTCATGAACAGTTAGATAACATTACTTTGGTTACCAGGAAAATCCCAGGTTTCTGTGTTTTCTGTGTTGCTTCTATACTGAACTAGAGAATATATGGTTAGTCCCAGCTGAGCAAGGGGAAGTCAGGCAGGCAACAAATATCAGGAGATATTTTTTTCTGAAGACCTAAGGACCTCCTGATACACTTGACCTACAGCATCATTTGCTCTTCTTGCCTGTCATCTCTGCTGTACTAACATGGCATACTGCTGCATGGGTTTGCAGTGAACCATTTAAAGTCTATCAGAAATTTCTAAGTGGAAAAAAATAAGCTAAAAAATAAATTGTCAAGTAAATGAGATGCTCACACTAAATGGTCCTGTTTGGCCTTTTGTAGTGAGTTGACCTCGGCTGGATGCCAGCCACCCACCAAAGCCTCTCTTTACTCCCCTCCACAACTGGACAGGAGAGAGAAAATATAACAATGGGTTCATGAGTTGAGATAAGGACCAGGAGAGATCACTCAGCAAATACCATTATGGGCAAAACAAGCTCAAATTAAAGATATTAATTGAATTTATTGCTAATAAAATCAGATCAGGATAATAAAAAGTAAAATAAGACCTTAAAAAGACTTCCCCCTCCAGCTCTACCTCCACCCTCAGCAGTCCAGGGAGACAGGGGATGGGGGTTATGGTCAGTTCATCAGGTGTTATTTCTCCCACTGCTCAGAGAAAGGAGTCCTTCTCCTTCTCCAACATGGGATATCTCCCACTGGAGATAGTTCTCCATGAACTTCTCCAATGTGAGTCCATCCCATGGGCAAGAGTTTTTCACAAACTGCTGCACTGTGGATCACTCTTCCACAGAGTACAGTCCTTCAAGGACAAGATGCTCCATCATGGGGTCCTCTCTCCCTAGGCCTCCCACAGAGTCACAGTCCCCTTTCAGACATCCACCTCCTCCAGTGTGGGTGTCCTCCACAGTCTGCGGGTGGATTTCTGTATCCCCATGGATCTCCATGGGCTGCAGGGGGACAACTGCTTCACCATGGTCTTCACCATGGGCTGCAGAGGAATCTCAGCTCCAGTGCCTGGAGCACCTCCTCCCCCTCCTTCTCCCCTGACCTTGATCTCTGCAGAGTTGGTCTTCTCACATGTTCTCACCCTGTTCTTCTCTGATCACAATTATAACTGCACCATAACTTTTTTCTTCTTCTTCAATATGTTATCATGGAGGCATCGCCACCATTTCTAATTGGCCCAGTCTTGACCAGTGGCACATACGTCTTTGGAGAGGCCAGGGATTGGCTCTGGTGGACACTGAGGAAGCTTCTGGCAGCTTCTCACAGAAGCCATCCCTGTAGCGCACCCCCCCTTCCCTCCTCTGCTACCAAAGCTTGGCCATGCAAACCCAATACACCTTTCTTTATGCATGTCCTTCATCATTGCTACACCAGAACAGGACACATGCATGGATGAAGAAGCTGAGGATCATGCTTGGGTCTGGCAGCACGGGGAGCCAGAACCATTGCCTCCAGATAGAAGGCTATATGCATTGAGCTCCAAATAGATAATATGGAAATTCAACAGCCACAAAGAGGAGGAACTGCCTGCAAATGGTTGGCTCAAGAGACTACAGTGGCTCAGAAGGGGCAAGAAAGCCCCTGTCTGATGGCTAGAACTGGTAGCTGAGATTATAACTCCCCCCCCCCAAACCAGTTGAAAGGAAAAAAACACTTTAACAGCCTCAGACATTTCATATTTCCACATAGGCTGCAGAGTGACTGTCCCGAGCAGAGAAGGCAGAGATAGAATGCCATCATCAAGGATGCAACTAAAAAGGAAATTGTCCTGGCATGGTGTGCCTTCACCCAGAACAGTGCAGAGTTAGGCTGCATCTCCTTGCCTTTCCAATGCCTCTTTAATGCTCAGTCTTGATTCTGAGAGCACGTGGGATGCTTTAATGCTCAGTCAGATGAAGGAATTGGCCATTCATAGATACATTTCAATGGTCAGCAGCTAAACAGTTGCCAATCCTGCCTGCCAAAGCCATCTGCCCACGGAATCTGTATTCCTTGGCATCCCCAGGAATTAAAACCTATGTTTGAGGCTAACTGCCTCTTAACCATAAAGAGTGAGGGTTCGTGATTGGCAAACATGGGAGGAAGAGGATTAGTGGTAGTGGCAGTGGAAGGAATTTGTCTTTAGTCTCAATCCACCAGAACCAGTTTTCTGAGATATTCAATGTGGGGCTTTTGTTTGGGTTGTTTTTGGTTTTTTTTGCAAGCTGAATGGCAAGGAATTAAAAAAAAAAAAGAAAAAAGAAAAAAGGGAAAAAAAGAGGGGGGGTTAGCTGAAGCTTACGAGCAGTTTGAGTACAGATTCTCCACATCAAGTTTTCTGGCATTTCTTTATTTCCTCTCAGTAACGCAATCACAAACTGTTTTTTAAAGAGCACCACTTATTAAAAGGGGAATGTCAAAAGAAAAGTTAATTAAAACCCTTATCTAGTACTAAGCTCTCGCATGCTTAAGCATGTAAGTTGTGCTTTCTGTGGCTTTGCTCTTCTCTCAAACATCTAACTGGGTACACTTCCAGCCTTAGGTTATAAACCAGACAGACTACTACTTAATTTAAATGGAAAATACTGCACAGAAATTATAAAAGTTGCACTCAGACACAGCTTTAATTTCAGCATAGGTAAGGGGAAATGCCTGGAAATGAGCTGGAAACAAAACTGCTGTGAATTCCTGCAATAAATGCATGCAGGGAAAGTTTTTTCCTAAATACATAATGATATTATAATCTAAACTGTTTCTGTTTAATGGCTGTGAAAGAAAAAAAATGTTTAAGACAAAAAGAACCCCTAGTTAAGTCAATGTGGAATACGCAAGATTGTTCTATTTGGGGCTTTTGCATTAGATGGGGAGAGGACAGGTAGCTTCATCCCTGTATGGGACAGTTAAAAGGTGATATCCCCATGGCAAGGGGCAGAGCAAACAGACTGAAGCTCTGCAGTCACTGACCACAGGATGGAAAACCTCACAGTTAAACAAGTTAAGGAAAAAAGATTGCAAGAAAGAAAAGGCAAAGGAAGGAGAATGGTAAACAAGGATCAGTGTCTGTGACTTGGAAGCAGGCTGGGGTCTAGGCAATTATCCAGCATTCAAGCAAAGATTAGTTGTGTGCTTTTATCTTCTCAACACTCCAGCAAAGAAGAAAAGCCAAGAAGAAACAGGATCTGTAGGGAAGAAGAGTCAAAGCAGGAAGAATGGGACCCAGATCTTGAAACTTTTTTTAATGCACAGCATCGCAAAGCCTGGGAGGTTGGGATGACCCATCCTTGCTCTTAGGTGTGACCAAGGTGTTGGGGACAGAGAGAGTCCCAAGAAGGGGCAAGTTGGTGTAGCAGGGCATCTTGCCCCCCACAAGAGTTTATCTATTGTTTATTAACTGGTCAGATAACTCAAACAGGACAAGCTGTCTTATAGTGAGTTATTTTGGTGCCATGGAGTTAACACTGGTTTGGCATCTCCCAAATGATAATAAACGTCTTACTGTTGAAGTGATATCTGGAAAGATAAACTGGATTTCTAAGAGATGCCTCACTTTACGACTATAAAAGCAACACCAAACTTTCACAAAGCTGAAATTTTCCATACATTTCCCTGGAAATGTCTGGAGATTCTCCCATGAGTAGGGCAGCCTGCTTTGTGGTTACTTGTTGGAGTCTGAAAACAGAGGCCTCTCTGAGTTCCTCAGTGAGAGATTAGCAAGTTCTAGTGAAGGATGAAAAACATAGTCCTAGATACTAGTGTTGAAAATGAGCTTCCATAGAGGCTCCAGGAACATAGTTTTAGACATAATAAAACTATAGTAAGAATATTGCTTGCATTTTTTAGATAGCGCAAGATAGACCATAGACATAGTTAATACGTAACCTGGTGTGCTAAGAAACTAGAATTCTAATAGGTTAAGAAGTAATGGTTCGAGTTCGTCTTTAGCCTGTTGGGTAATTTGTATATAAGAATCTATGCATTGGGGAGAGCTTTGCCTTTTGCTTTAGCTTTTGTTCCTCCTCTCTCGCTTTTCTTCTCTCCTCTCCGCCCTCATCATTGCCCGAAGAAGATAGGAGCTGCCGCAGCAACATCAGCCCTGCCAGGACCTTTGGGAGCAGCCTCTACTTCTGATTGGGACTTTGCCTATTTAGGACTCTTTGCCAAAAACTTTTAGCATGGACTTGAACGCTTGTGACTCTGTGCCTTTCGAGACTGATGCACCTTTATAACACACAACTTTATAGCAACTATTAACTGCTTGGCTCTTTAAAGAAAACAATCACAACCTGACAAATGGTGCCCCGAGTACCGGTGAATAACCTACAGTTACTGATCCCGAGGTTAAGTGAAAGGAATCTGTGTACTTTATCATAATTTCTGTGGGAAGTTACATTTGACGCCTAATCAATACTATTTCTTTTGCTAGCTTTAATATAGGTACCTTGATATCATTCACTGTTTTATGTTATGCTATAATCTACTAGTAGTTCTTTTTAGTTTTATACTGTGTAGTAACTGCAATTAAGATCTTTAATCTGTTATCTTTTGTCTGTTTAATAAATAATTCATTTTTATAAATAGACCTGATCTGCCATTACTAGAACTTGGGAGCCAGAGTGATTCCTTAAATTTAAACTGTTGCCTAAGTTTGAGGCCAAGGCAGGGCTTTTCTGAACTCCCACTCATCCCATGACAGTTGGGGACCAGGGCACCCCACAACATGCACCCACTGTGGGTTGAGTTGATGGTAACAACCTCGTGCTTGATCAAGGGCAGGAATGTAGGTGTACAGATGACAGCTTGGGGTGACATGCCAAGCTTAGGAAACCAGATCACATAGGAACACAGAGGCACTTTCCAACCCAGGCTTTTAGGTTGTGATGCTGAAGGGAGGAACAGATGAAGCTTGAATCACACAGCAACATCTCCAAGAAAAGCAAGAATTCACCCCATAAAAAATGCTGCAGTTACTGGGAAACCCTTCTTCTGTCCCTCTCTGCTCATCCTTTGGTGTAAGGACACAGTGCCTTGTGGGGAACCCTACTTCAGCTACAAGAAAAAGTATCTAGATAGCACAATAGTTTCTAACGTCTCGACTCCATTTAACATTAATTATTTTCACTTCAAAGGCCAAATTCCAATTCAACTCAAAAGTCCTCCTGACTTCAATGGGACCAGGGATTTGGCCATTGGTCAATGTGGAAACTAAAGAGACATTCAGAGTCACAAAAAACCTGCAGAAGTATTAAAAACCAAGGGGAGACAGTCATGGTTACCAAGCTGGAAATAGGATGGTATTGTTTCTGCTATCATTTCTCCACCTATTTTTAAATTTAATTAACTAAATGAGATACGTTTCAACAGAATTTATATCTGAAAAATGTCTACTCTGCCAGATGAGTTTATGCAAACGAATCTAAGGCTTTAGCTGTCTTAGTGATTACCATTCTACATGCTCAGAAATACGGAATTACTGCAAGTTTTTTACTACATCATTTCCGCCCAAGGAAAGGGGCTGGAAGGCACAAGGCTGGGAAAAATAACTCCAGACACATGGACAGCTTTGGTCTAAAACACAATTGGTCTGTTCCATCAGCCCTGCTCATAGTCCCCTGTGCTTGTGTAAAAGTAAACTGGCAGGAGAAATGAACCCCACTCAACTACCTTGAGAGAGATTACAGGTCAGAGTTACAATCTACTAAAGAAATTACAATGAATACAATGATACAGAGAAAACTGGTTTTAAACCACAAAGGCAAAGTATAACCTGGCACCCTGTTGATCAGTGATGGTTGCAGTCTTGTCGAAGTAATGATCACAGTCCTGTTGAACTTCTGGTCCTGCTCTGGATCCATTGAGTGGTACCAGAAGTCTCCAAACCCAAAGATTATATATGCTCAGGTTCAGGTGGGGAATGCTCAGTATCTCCCCCAGGGTGGGGAGTTTCACAATGGAATGATGTAATACTGCTAGTCATGGGATATTTTGGGAGTCTTTGATGGTCTAAGTCATTGCAGCTGCCTATTCTGCTAGTGCCATTGTCTTGGGGATGGTTTGCAACGATAAGGTATCCCATGATCATTTGTGTTTAAAAATTGTCATTGTATCTTTAAGATTTCACGGCCACGGGGTGGGGGTGCTGCCCAGGCAGTCTTTCTCGCCCTTGTGTAGGATCAAAGATATTGCCTGAAGGGAAGCGGCAGTGAGCTGGCACCGGAAGGAGGTGTGGTTCTCTTTCTGGGCACAGGAGGAAGAGGTCGGAGGTATGGTGCTGCAGCGAGCAGTCAGCGGCGTGGTGGCCACAGCAGCCTCTATGTGCTTTGCTCTGCGATTTTCGTTGCACTGCGGTTTCGCCACAGCAAGCCTCTCTGCTTTTTCCTGCTTCCTTGCTGTTTGGAAGGCCAGAACCGATGTGTGGGGTGTAGTCTGAGGCCAGGGCCACCCTTGCCGGTTCCCTTTCTGCGCGGTAGCTCTACATCGCGACCAAGCCCTGCCCACCTCCCTAGTGTGTGCCGGCTGCCGTAGGTGGTGCCAAAGACCAATTGCCATTTGAGTGAGACCCTGAGGGAGTAGTCCTTTCCCCCCATTTTCTCCGAGCTGCCATTGACTGCCTGGAGAAATCCGGGCTCACATTGGAGCGCCCCCTGAAGATGCAGGAGAGTCTGCAGCCTCTCTGCATTGCCTGAGCCACCAGTGCCCTCTGCCAGTTGTAGTCATAACTATATCAAAGGGGAAACTACTTAAAGGGTGGGGAATTTCTGTTAGTTTCTTTTCGTTGTTTGTTCTGTCTTGTTATATATATA
>VXBI01001285.1:0-13787 GCA_013397375.1 Toxostoma redivivum
ATACTTGTAAGCTACAAACTGAATAAATGGTTAGGTGTATAGGGATGCATCTACAGCAATTTCTGTCTCCAGAGAAAAAGAGAGAGGAAGGATGTAAATAAAACAATTATTACTTCAAAAAGCTACTACTTCAGTAAGGCAGACACAGCAAACTGGTATTATCCAAGGGAAAGTTTCAGAAGTGAAATGTGTGACAAAATAAGAAAACATACAGAAGTTATTTTCCTGACATTTAATAGGAGAAAAAAGTTCTGGCTTTTACCACAACCAATACAGATGACACAACTGTCTTACTCAAAATTGTGAGTCCTCTATAAAAGAAGTTTTAATGTAACTGCACTACTGGTAAAATTGTCAAAGAAAAATATTTAATGTTTGAATATACTAATACTTAGAAACATGCAAGACCAGGGATGAGTATGTATTTCATTCCTATACATTTTTTAGATCTTTATATTTTAGTTGTTGGGTTATAATTCAAATGAACACTTTTATAAACTGACACCAGAACCATTTTGGGGGAAAAAATTAAGGCACAAGGACACATATTGCACCAACAATTAAAAGCATTTGCATTATGAGGTGGTAAGTCAACTAATTGTGGTGAACGGTAACCTGTGTTCCTGCAAAAAAAAAAAACTGATACAGTGGTGTAGGTTTCCTCCTTGAAGTCAGTGGTGATTTATTGCTTCTGTTTTCTTGGATGACTCTGGTCATGCTGGCAGTGATAAAATCACGAGATTAAAAGCAGGCATTGCTTGCTTCTACAAGCTCTATCAGACACATGCGCAACCAATTATGGTCTCAAGAAAAGTTTGAAAAATTGATGGAAGCTGCAGTTTAATAGAGAACTTTTGCTAGAATACTGTCCAGAACAGTATTTTAAATCATTAAGCCAGTATTCAGAATAATATTGGAACACACATGCTTCAAGACATCTCAATAAGGTATGCAAATTAAGTGTTATTACCTTATGTGTCTGGTAAACGATGATTGCATTATCAGCTAAATTTTCCACAACATGGAAATTTTCAATTGTTGCTAAAAGAAGGGGTGGGGGGTAGAAAGGAAAAAAATATCCATCAGTGAACAATCACAGACAATAGGACAATGCTATTAACACTGCTCTTGCTGATAAACCTGCAAAGCTGAAAAACCAATGCCTTACTTTCCCAGTCATTACGAACATCAACATTCCAGAAGTAGTGGCAAACTTCATGCCCTGTTACCCCTTTAACAGCATGGGTTGCTTTCAAAGGATCTAGAACTATTCCATTCTCTTCCACTTCTCGTCTGTATACCTATAGCCAAACAAAAAGAAAAATGTAGAACAGAAACTGTCAAAACTGTTCATGTTTTAATTGTTTAAATTTAATCAATTTAAAATAACCTAAATCAACAAACCACTTACCTAGAAGATTACCACGTGAATAATTTGCCGTAAGTCTTCTCTGGTAACACCCATGGAAGGCATTCTTATGTGGCAATTCACATTAAAATACCGGTACTTTAAGGTTTCTACTCCAAAAATGATTAAGCTAGCTTACTTATCACTATAGACATATTTTCATAAGCACAGTGGAGCAGACAACATTGTAGCTTGTTACTCTTGTTATTTTTGTACATAGAATTTACACATTACTTTGAAACCAAGCTTTAAGTAGGAGGGAATGAGAAAGGAACCCACAATGATGAATCTGTTGCAAAAATTACACAGAATTTTGTATGAATAAATATATAGGGAGCCACAGCTCTCATAGACCCCAGTCCCAACCTAAACAATGCTATTCCCAGAGAGAAGTTTCAACAGCCTAACCTCCAGAATTCCACTATTCCATAATATTTCTAGAAATCATAGAGTGATTTAGGTTGGAAAAGACCCTTAAGATGATGGAGTCCAGCAGTAAAGATAACACTGCCAAATGTACACTGGAAGTATCTGTCTTCATAGTGTATCATCTTATACAAATTAACCAAATCTGAAACATTTACCTTCATTTCTCCTTCTTCTACCACTAGCTGCCAATTGGCATCTCCTCCTACGTCTTGCAAGGAATATGTCATATGGTTTTGTACCATCTCTTCCACCTGGTTAAGGAAAAAAAATAGGCATCTTTAACTCATTCATTCCAATCTTTTTGGGGAAATACTGTACAGCATTGGAAGTCACAAGTTAATACTTCAATTCCTGTACAGGAGCTGAATTTGAATGAGAGAGCTCTCTGTTAGGTTAGGAACAAACAAATAATGCTGGCCTTCAGGAAAAAAAAAGCCAAAATCTTGATTTAAATTTCAACTTTGTCCTTTGTGGGGATTTCTTATCCTGCCTTTGTGCCTTTAAACTGTGAAACCTCATCACTTCTACCTAAAACACTTCTTTATTTCAGCAGATAGGATCTGCAAGTATCTCTACATGGAATTGCAATGCACTGTAAGATATTCACTGAAGAGCATTTACAAAGTTCAAAGGCAGAGGATTAAAGGAGGAAGACTGACAAGCTCTAAAAAGCAAATGCGTATCAGAAGTCATATTGGAAGAGCAGTGAAGAAAAAAAAGTCACAAGCAAAGCATGCCTGCTCTGTTTCAGTAGCATCTTTGCACAGTTGACAGCTAGGAAAAAACCAGAAATGCCTACACTCAAAGGATAATGACAGTACAGAGATTCTATAATTATAAAATGCTCATTTAAAACTTACTTTGCTAGCAGCTGTGCCTTGTTTTTACAGCCAAATATTTGCTATGTGACTATCTAATTTTTTATTCCATAAAACATGCATGAAAATGGGTACTGGGACAGGATGATGATGCTTATTTTAGATCTAATATATTATTTTGTTTTTTTGGTTCTCCACCCTTTTCCAAATGCCCAAATAAAAACAGAAGCAAAATCATAGGGTATCCATTGCTGTGTAATGCTTCAAGTATTCGAAACACTTTAATAACTTTTTTCCATCGAAAAGGTAGATGACTACTAAAACTTGTCACAACAAGCAAGTCCAGATGATTCACAGTATCTTCCTGAACTATTGGAAATACCTTTTTTTTTCAAAAGGAAAAGCACTACAAACAAAATAGGTTCATTGGCCAACACAAAGATTAGTCGAAGGAGTGCACAATGACAAAATTAACAGTCTAAACCCTAGGGTGTTTTTGCACAACTTACAAGAATATGAAGCCTAGTGTACAGTAAAATATGTAAAACATTTGAGCAAGTATGAAAACAAGTAGAAAGCAAAATAAATAATAATTAATATTTTTTTATATAGCATGCAGAATTGAAAGATGCTATTTACTTTTAATTTAAGGCAGTAATTTTGTTTGTGCTATGTACTCAACAGGAAATACACTTAAGATCAGAAAGAAAAAAGGTAATTGAATAAATAGAACTCTAGAAGCACAACATGAAAAAAACAAAATCCATTGGATGGAAATCCTAGTGTCTTAGTTTAACTACCCATAGACTTCTCTTGACAAGGGAAAGTTATCAATCCAAGGTTTGGGTGTTTTGGTTTTGAGTTTCAGTGAACAAAAAGTACCACCAAGATTTACGTTTCAGCTTCTAGACAAGCCAACTTCTGCTGCCAGTTACTAGCATGTTTCCTACAAGTTTCTTCCTTTTTTTCTCCCATGAAACAATGACAGTACAATAGAAACCAGGTAAGAATATGGGCTATTTAAATATTCCATTTATTAGCTCTAGGACACACTTCTTCAAGAAAGGAATCCTTGCCATGCTCTCAACATTTAATTCCCATATCTACAGGCCCTTACATATTTTCTATCCCACCTCTTAACTTATTAAGAACAAAGCTATGCTTTATCCATTTACTTTTGTCTTTTGATACTTTTTGCTTTATGTGCTAAATGCAAAGGGACGAGGAAAACGTCAAGGAAAGAAGAGAAGGAGGCATCCACAGGAATGCAATCTAATTCTCCTGCTTCACCAGGAAATGCAGTATTTACACAACCTGTTTGTGCACACTGTCTGTACAAACTGTATTTAGTCTATGCACTGGTCACCATCTGTCAACCTGCACCTATTTCAGAGGCACAGTCAAGATCCAAAGATTCTTCCCACCTGAGAGGTTCACTATTATTACCACTGGGCTTCTAGCTGGCTACAAGAAAGATCTGCAAAAATACTTGCAACCTGTATGCCATACAGCCCTGACCTGAATTTTGAGTGGCAAGTTCTTCCCTTTAGAGGCCTAAGAACTACCCAGAACCTACTATAAAGCTGATAGGTCTTTAAAAGAAAGTGATCTGAACTCCCACACAACTGGCAGAGACAGCAATGCCTTTCTAGAGGCACACTGAAGAAACAACTCCCATCACTCCCATCAGAACACGTTTATACTCTTCAGTCTTAAAAACTGGGTTGCCAGGTACTACTTGACTTTTATTGATACTAAATTCCCTTCACTCACATGAAGTCTAGAAAAAAGTCACATTTATTAAGAATCAAGATATTAGCTTGCCTTCCTAAAGTAAAACTGTCAGCCTGGAGACAGAGACCAGTTAGGGAAAATACTTGGAGAGTGGAACTGCATGTGGGGATATTCACACTTTCTGTAGTGAGTCCATTAACTTGAAACTGGATTTAGAGGCATTCCACAGTAACTTCCAGGTAGTATAATCCATGTAGCAGGTGAAAAGAGCAACTTCACTCCAGTCCATTTGATCCTGATACTTAACCACAGTATGCATTATTATGCTAAGGACCTAGTCTACCTCAGGTTTGTTTTTAAGTGATCAGTTCTGCAGTCAGAGTGGTGCTCTAAAACACAGGTTTATCATATGAATGCAGAAATGTTATCACAGGCATAAAAGAGGTGAAAAGAGGACACTTGTATATCTTGTCAAATATGAGCTTTCCTTATGCTGAACGATCTCTGCACCCACAACTTGACAGAGTACTAGTTCCCATCTTGGCAATCAAACTTTATTTCTATTACTTATTATTCCCTTACTTTATTATTCCCTCATTTTACTACCTCTCCTCTCAAAGAAAAAACTACTTAGAACATTAACTCAGCTACTGGAGTACTGGTAGATTAGCCTATCACTGTTGTGCAACAGGACTTGCATACTTTTTCCCCTGCAGTAAGTTCAGATTTCAGAAATAAACTGACTGCAAAAGGTCTTGGAATTTTAGTCCCACTAGGCAAGTCCTTAAGTGTTGGTCCTGCCCATGAAGCTGGTAGTAAGGTCTGGAGGTAATAAAATTACAGGCTCTTTTAAAAAAAAACAAACATTTCTGTCTGAAAAAAAAAGATCGGTTGGAGCTTTTGCTAATACTTTAAAAACTCTCCAAAAGTGCAAATCCCAGAAGGAAGCTCCATATTCACAATCAATTATGATTTCACAGAAGGAAAGGAAAAGCATGAATAACCATATCTAAACCACTGTTTTGGAGACTAAAAAACAAACATGTATTTAATTCTACTATAAACTATAAATCTCCTAGCAAGCACCTAAAGTAATTTTGTACATTACTGGAATATACCATTATGGTGATATTGACACATTCAGGATGTCAAAGTTAATTTGTGAAGGACAAGTGAATATATATAAACTTTTCAATATGATTTGTCATACCCAGACTTGTTGGTCAACATGTTTAAATGACCTTTAGGTAACCAAACTAGTTAGAGAGGTAAAAAATGGTAATAGTGAACCCAACGACTCGATGTATTAATAGTATTACAAATAAACACTTCAGACAAAAATCGAACCTTTGATTCAAAAGCAAGAAAAACTATTCAATCTGAAGCAAAGAGAATCTCCAGCCTCTGTAAAACATATTATTCTACTTTCATTATAATCAGAGATACAAAATTTTCAAACTACAGTAATTTTTATTAAAGCTACTGATGTAAACCAAATAGTTTCACAAGATTTGGGCCTCTGCACAAGTGGTATGCATGCAAGCTGGATGTAAAGAAAGACAACCATTTAGTACAGAAATAGAGAACTCCTTTGTTTTCTCAATGTACTAATTTAAGGCAAGCAGTGATTGACGTAACAAAAAAACAAAACAAAACAAAACAAAAAACCACAAAAAACCAACAAACCCAGGTTGTAGAGAAGAGGATGAAATAGAGCAAAGATATGCAATCCCCACTTAACACATCAATACAGTACCTGGGCGCTGAATCTGTGAACATCATCAGAGGCACTGACTAGATCAATGGAAGACATGGAGGAAGAGCGACTATAGAGCTACCAGAGACAGACAAAGAAAAAACCAAGTAATCAGAACAAAGGCACAACAGAGCATTCAGTACCAACTTGCAAGCACAAGATAATGAAGAAAATGAAAACAAAAGCACCATAAGAAGCAAGCACAGTGGCAAATGCTGATTTCATGCACCTATTATAGATTATGCTCCCAGTGTAGCCCTGACAGGAGCATAGTGTTTCCAGTAACATTAAGAAACAAGTCAACTGATTCTGATACAATCAATTGGATTTTTTTTCTTTTTTTTTTTTTGTAAATAAAAATCAATTCAATGAATTTGGGTGAAGGTATCTTGAAAACACTGGAGGTAGCCAATTGGGATTTTTTCCTTTTTTTCTGCTTGACAAGTAAAGAGTATTCTAAACAGGTTCTCAAATCACTATGTTTGAGCCAAGACAAAAAGCAGTCCTTCTTACGTTCCAGCTACTTTTTTTCGAAAATGAGTAGGCCACTGGAAGTTACTAGAAACACTGAAAAAAATCTCACCTACCCATACAAAATATTACATAGAAATAGCACAGACCAGCCCATTATTCTGAGATCAGGATAAGTATCTTACCGTTTGCACAAATCGATGAGTCCCCACAGCAGAATATGCATCTCCAGAAGGTAAGGATGTTGGCCAGTGTAATCTAACCTTTTCACTCTGGGACTGCAACAACATAGGTTTAATTATCATTAGTCAGCTGCTACGGGGTGGACTGTGAAACAAAGTGAGTCATGCTCAATCTACATACTGACTACAACAACTAAGGCAGTACATGACAGGCATGAAGCTGTCATCCCACTAGAATTCTCAGTGAGTGGGCCTGAAGACTGAATTCATCTCAGCTTCAAGGTGTATTTCTGAGCTAAGGAAAATACATTGGCAGCACTAAAGATCCATGTAGTACTATCACAGACACTCAAAACCTTTACGCTCTGCTAAGAGATCCCAACATAGGGTAAACTCTCTTGGGTACTACAGGTCAACTGGAAAGCCTTTTAATTTTGAAGACATTGTTATTCACTATATTCCTACGCACAAACTCTTTTATGACAAAGGATGCATGACTTTGCTATTCCCTCTCATTTTATATGCTGCTCTACTTTCTCATACTCTATAAATTCTCTAGAATCATCTTATCCCTTTTTGATACTTGTCATCGAAGTGTATTCAAGAAATAAGTTAATGAAGTAGTCAGGCAGAACTATGTCTTTCCTATTCCATATATCACTAAAGTAAAAAGAAACTTCAGACCAATTATTAGATTTTGAGAGACAGATATAGTATTTGATATTTTTATTTTAGCAGGGCAGCAGTCACACAAAATTTTCATACAGGACATTTATTTATTTAGGAATTAGAAACTAGAGACATTCAATAAAGTTAGCACTTACACTACTCTTTTCTAGACAAGCTATGAAGTTACTTTTTCAAAATTAGCATTAAGCAACAATATTTTATTGTAAAAATAGTAAGGGAAGTTCCCTGATCAGTGTCAGAATAAAATAACTAGAGCTTCAGGAGATACACCTCAGGACAGACTCTAAGTCACTGAAGACTCTCAGGAAGTGCTCATCATTAAAATATTTCTCAAGTTTTAGTACCTGTTCTTCCATTTTATCCTGTCTATCAAGAGCAGCTTCAACAGCATCAAAGAATTCTTCTTCATTAATCAGACTATTAGGACCCTCCTAGAGCATAAGAAAAAAAAAACTAGTTAAAAGTTTGAGACATAAAAATTCCACTTCAATTTTGTATTTGCACTTCAAAAACATATTTATTTATATGTAATTGACAGAAACAAATTTCTTCCAGAGATCTCAAGTATTTTCACCAATATTCTTAGATTATAAGTTCTCTAAAAACCTTCACTTGCAAAGAAAGTGTCTCCCTCTAACAACAATTTAATTATAGTTGCATAAAGAAGAAAAAAACTCAGGATACTGAGTAATAGTGTCAGTATGCTTTGACACCAAATTTAGAGTTTAATTAATAAATGTCTTCCTTTGAAAATGTTTACAGTGTCAGTAAAGTACACCTATTAACATAACTGCGCAGTTAGATTCCTTATAAGCATTTCAGTGCCTTAAGGCACTGATATTCAGGTATATGTTCAAAAATACAACAAGGGAAGGCAAAATTTTGGGGATCTCTATTGAAACTTACTTTTCAGAAACAACAGTTTAACACTAAACAGCAGGTACAGTTAAGTCAAGGATTGAAAACTCTAGTCTACTAATTAAAGCGGTAATTTAATAAAATTAGGTCTACTGTTTTTACTGTATTGTTAACCAATCTAGTCCTGCAAACTTAAAAAAACCCCAAAACTATTTATCAGCAGTGACACCTGAAGAAAGCAGCTGGATTCATAGTCAAGTAGACAAAGTCCAACTTCCTATTTATTTTATTCTTTTACAATGCACATCTCAGTGACAACAATTAATCTAACACCAAGTATATTAAATATCTGTAGAGTACTATTTCTCAGGCTATGACTTGAAAGTAGAAATGTGTTTGACTAATGTACATGAAAGCAACAAGCATACCTTATTACAGGTGCATTAGCTTACATTGGTGTGGACGACTCATCTGTGGAAGTGTTCAACGCCAAGATGGATGGGGCATTGAGCAGCCTAGTCTAGTGGGAGGAGAGACTGGAACTAGATCTTTAATGTCCCTTTCAACCTAAACCATTATATGGTTACTCTTCAAAGGCTGCATCTTTGGATAGAACTAAATACCTCACTGAGAGAATGCTGATGAAATGTGATTAATCTGAAGAAAGCAACCTAAAATCCAAATTTCAAAACATAATATTTCAAGTGGCAGCGACAAATTAAAAATCAGTTCAAGCTAAACTTCATCTTCTAGGACTGCCTCTGCTGTCAGAGTTTTCATATTTCTGCTTTATTTGTCTCTACAACTGAACAAATGAAAAGGGAAAGTACAATTACATACAAGTGGTATCAAACGTACAAGAAAATAACAAAAATCAACCGGAATATCTGTAAGAAACATTCTTCAAACAAAAGCAAAACATAGAGCGAAAAGATATACTTCCACTCAAGAAACAAAGGTCTGAGATTCTTCATACAGTTTCTAAGGTGAAAAAAATAAGGGTGGCATGAACGCAGTTTTAAATTATGCTTGCGCTGGCTTGTTAAACTTCACCTTCTCCCATTAAGAAACAACCCAATCTTAAAAGTGTATTGGGTTAGTGTGGCAAGGTTTTGGTAACTGAAGTGGCTATAGGGCTGGCTTCTGTGAGAAGCTGAAAGAAGCTTCCCCCATGTCCAGCTGAGACAGTGCCAGTTGACTCTAGGATAGACCTGCTAGTCCCACTGCCCAAGGCCATGCCCATCAGTGACTATGGCAGCATGTCTGGGATAATGTTTAACAAAGGGGAAAAAAAAATGCCCTGCAACTGCAGCTGGAGAAGAGTGGAGCGAGAGTATGTGAGAGAAAGAGCTCAGTAGGTGCTGGGCCAGTTGAGAAGGAAGGGTAGGAGGTGCTCCACATGCTGGAGCTGAGATTTTCCTTGCAGCTCCTGGTGCAGACCACAGCAAAGGAGCTGGGCCCCTGCAGCCCATGGACGGTCCATGGAAGAGCAGAGACCCACCTGCAACCCACTGAGAAGCCTATGCTGGATGCCCAAAGAATGATGTGATCCTGTGGAAGCCCACACAGGAGCTTCTGGCAGGACCTGTGTCCCCATGCAGAGAAGCTCATGCTGGAGCAAGTTTACAGGCAGGACTGTGATCCCATGCTGGAACAACCTGTTCCTGAAGGACTGGTACCCGTGGGAAGGATTTACCTGGAGCAGCTCATGAAGAACTGCAGTCCATGGGAAGGACTCATGTTGGAGGAGTTCATGCAGAACTGTCTCCTGTGGGAGGAATCCCACATTAGCGAAGGGTAAGAGTGTAAGGAGTGAGGAGGAAAGAGTGGCAGATACAATGTGAGATGAACTGACCACAACCCTGTTCCTTTTCTCTCTGCATAGCTGAGGAGTAGAAGGCAGAAAACTTGGAAGTGAAGTTAAACCCAGGAAGAAGAGAGCAGTAGGGGAAGGGTGGTTTTGAGATTTGTTTAATAATTAAGCTGTATTTCCCCAAGTTGAGTCTGTTTTGCCTCTGCCAGCAATTGGTGAGTGACTTTTCCCCATCCTTATCTCAACCCAGAAGACTTTCATTATATTCTCTCTCCCCTGTCCACCTGAGTGGAGTAGTAGTTTTAAAAAATTCCAAAAGTAGAACTCATACCTCATAGTCTGGCCCCCCAAAGTGGGACTTTTTCTTCAGTTCTGTCACAGCATTTTTGTATGCTTCTTCAGTTCTTCTCCTTTTCTCTGTCTCCTGTAAAATTACATGACCATTTGATGCAGCGAAAATGAATTGTGGACATGCCAAAAAATTGAATGACCAGGGTAGTATTTTTTCCAAGCAGCAACTGCAAAGCTGATGAGTTTCTGAATTTATTTGCATGTATGCAATATATGTGCCAATATACATGCATATATAATATAAAACCTGGGGAGCTAGCTACCTTGAGGATCTAAATCATGTGGAAGAAACCAGATCAGCAAGCAAAAACTGGTTTCTAGTTTAAGCATAGTTGTTCATGCTTCATTGGGGGTCATACTTTCTATCTGACACTTCATATAAACCTCCTTGACACAAATACTCGCGTGGAGATAACAAACGGTAAAAACTAAAACTGGTAAAAAGCTAACTTGCTGAATGTAGTTATATATTGACAAGTCATACCCTGTAAGTTTGTATCTATAATTAGGGCAATGAGAATCACTTTGTCGACTCCATGCAGAGAGTGCAACTTGACAACCTTCTCCCATAACAGGTTGTGACTGTACTAGGAGCCAGTCTGTGTAGACACCTGATGGTGACTATATCATTGTATATTTTGAATAAAATAGTAATAATGCCAAAACCAGACTAATACTGCCTCTACAAATTCTGCATGCTGCCAGATACTTTCCATTAAAAGGCTATAAACACTTCTGACATTTTTGCAAAAATCAGCTCTTTTTCACAAGATGTTTCTCTGTCTCATTTCAAAATCACTTCAGGTGAAAGCAAGTTAAGACTTATGATGGACATCACACACACTATTTCTTGCAGATATGAATATAATTATTCAGCAACCCAAACTGAAACATAAAGATTCAGTGGAAAACCCTGAAGCAATATTGAAAGGCTGAATTTACTAACCAGGAATTTGGTGGTAACATTCCCTTGAACACATTTTCCAGTTTCCAGTTAGGCAATACTTTAGATGTAGAACACGGTAGTACAGTTTTATACACACACACACACACACACACAAAAGCACTTTGATGGAGACAGTATTGTCTTTAACTGTGACTGTAGGTTTTTCCCTTCTGAAACTATGAAAGAGGCAGTACCTGCTAACAGATTTCACAAAACTTCACATGTTTATCTTTTTAAAAAGGAACTGTAGAGTCCTGAAGATACATAAAGCATTACTTGAGTATAACTTACTGAGAAAAACACAGAAATTTACCAGACTTGGAAGGAAAAACAAAACAGACCTCACCTAAAACACAACTTCTTCTCCCACTCACCCCAAATTCTCACACTTTCGGTAATTCAATCTGCAAATTAGTTACAATTCACATGTGTCAAAATATGACTCTCCAAATTATTGCCAGCTTCTCTTGGCAATAATATTAAAGAAGGCAGAAACAAGAACAGAAGAATGCTACTGCAGTCAAGACAATATGAAAACCATTATCACAAAGACTTTGTTGCAAGTAAAACAGTAGATCAAATACTAAATGACAAAATGACAAAAATTACTAAATGACAAAACCGTTTATGTATATAATGTATGTACGTTTTAAGAAAAGTACATATTAAAATACACTCAGTGTATTATATACTGCACTGGAAACAAGTCAAGCTCAAAATCTTAAGAGCCAAGTGTAAAAGGTGGAAAGAAAAGCTGTAACTACGGTTAGATAATACTACATGCTTCATATCAATTTCATTCTGGACATTAAACTATTTTGGTAATGAAAGAAGACTAACCATAGAATCTATACTTCTATCATCTCACAAGACTTATTTCCTTTTCAGAGAAGTTTACACACAGATTCAAGAAAATCACACCATTCTCATACTACATCTATCTATCAGATGGAAAGCAATGTCTTTTGATCAGGCCCATAGTTGTAAAAGCTGCTCTTAGAAAGTCATGTTTAAGCACTAAAACAAAGAGATAAAAACTAAACAAAAGCAGCTCAACCACTGTGGAATACTGCTAGAGGTCTGAATACACTAAATTGCTCTCTTTAAGGGTGTAGGCATCAAGGTACTGCTCTAATGGGTAGCATCTGTGAGAGGAGACTGGGGCTGCCTTGTGGCAGACAAAGGTGGCTCTTGACAGCTTCAAAACAGACTCACTTCAACATACAGCTGAGCCCATCTACCACGTATGCGACATTTCTCTGAGAGGATAAAAAAAAAAGGAGTAAAAAACACTCTGTGGAGAAGTGACTTTGAAGAAAAAGTGAGAAACCACAAAGGAGATGACAAGACCAAGAAGATGAGGAGGTGCAGCTCCAGGGCAGAGAACATATATGTCCACACTGCAACGGTATTGGTATTTCCTGAAGGAACCATGCCCCATGAAGGATCCACACAGCAACAGATTTTTCCCAGAGCCTCCACTGATGAAGGCTACCTGCACCAGAGTTAGGAAGAAGTATGAGGAGGAAAGAATGGCAATAATGAAGTGTTTTGGACTAATTGCAAACCCTTCATTCTTCACCCTGCATTGCCTGGCTGCCAGTAGGCAGTAAGGTTATGGAACTTACTGCCTCAAGTGAGAACACACAGCATGTACTGAACAATCAGGGCACTGAGCCCAGCCAGCAGGGGTTTGTGAAAGGCAGATCCTGCCTGACCAA
Organism: Toxostoma redivivum; assembly: GCA_013397375.1. Lineage (NCBI taxonomy): Eukaryota > Metazoa > Chordata > Aves > Passeriformes > Mimidae > Toxostoma > Toxostoma redivivum. The sequence continues at coordinate 13,178 of VXBI01001285.1, forward strand.
CCTGAGCTTCTACAACAGGGTGACCTGTTTAGTGGATGAGGGAAAGGCTATGGATGTCACCTGTCTAGACCTTACTAAAGCCTTTTACACCATTTCCCACATCATCGTTCTGGAGAAACTGGCAGCCCATGGTTTGGATGAGTATGCTCTTTGCTGGTTAAGAAACTTCTGTCTGCATGGCTAGGACCAGATAGAGGTGAATGGAGTTATATCCAGCTGGTGGCCAGTCACCAGTGCTGCTGGCATGGCTCAGTATACGGGCAAGTCCTGATTTGTATCTGTATGGATGACCCGGACAGAGAGATTGAGTGCAGCCTCAGTCATTCTGTAGGTGACACCAATCTGGGTGGAAGTGCTGATGTGCTGGAGGGCAGGAAGGCTCTGCAGAAGGATCTGGGCAGGCTGGATCATGGCCCAAGGCCAGTGGTGTGAGGTTCAACAAGGCCAGTGCTGGGTCCTGCCCTTGAGTTACAACAACCCCAGGCAGTGCCACAGGCTGGGGCACAGTGGCTGCAAAGCTGCCCACAGGAAAAGGACCTGGGGGTGCTGGTGACAGCAGCTGAGCATGAGCCAGCAGTGCCCAGGTGGCCAAGAAGGCCAATGGCATCCT
>VXBI01001293.1:0-53262 GCA_013397375.1 Toxostoma redivivum
TATATATTTAATAGTTGATGGGCACAGAAAGATTTGGCACTTGTGTGATGGTTGAGAGCCATAGAAGTTGGGGCATGATGACCTCTGCAGTGTCATGGCCAGGCTGTGCTCCTCTGCTACCCACATGCCAGCACAGAGGACCAGGGACTTGGCAAGGGCATTTACCATCTCTTGGCAACCACCGTCCAGTTTAATTTTTAATTACCTTTGAGGACAACCTCTAGATATTACCCATGCCCTCAGAGAGAGTTGCATCAGTCTGTATTCAGAAATCACAGAGAAAACTCAAACTTTGCTTTGGCATTCATTCTGAGGAACATTTTAAAACTTTAATATAACTGAGATGAGACCCTGTAACTGACCTGTGTTTTGTTTTTAAATTTCTAAATCATTATTTGATTTCTCTGAGATGGTGCCTATCTTGTCAAATAGAACATGATATCAACACTGTTTATTTATTGTTTATATAAAAATCTGAAAAACCTTCTTTCACTCAGGACTCCATAATTTCCACTTAGAGAGAATTGAAAGAAGTGGGCTTCATCTTGTCTGCACAAGGCTGGCTTTTCCGCATTAGCATCGTTGCTTTAGCTCTGAACCAGAACCAGGTTAATTCACACCAAGGAATGCTGTGCCAGCACGAGGGACGTTTACAGACAAAGCATTCTGCACCGGTAGACAGCACAGAGTCAGAACAGAAATGCTTCAAAGGCTTGCAGCCATCTCAGCGCGAAGATGCTGATCCAGTGAGCAACATCCTGAACAGCTGTCTGCTCTGTAATTGCTTGTGCACATGTTAACACTAGCAGGTGATGATCTGACCACCAGGCTGGGCGTGCACGGGTGTGTGTGGGTGTGCAGGGGGTCAGTGAGTGTTAAAGAGGACGATTTTCTGGATGCTGACATCTGGATGTACGGTAGCGTTTGATGAAACGCATCGTTTACCCCGAAGAGGAGCCTGATCAATCACAACATGTTGAGCTCTATCTGCCGAGCCTTAGCCCTGTGAGTTGGTGGCTAGGGAGGAAATTGTTACTCTCCAGCTCAAGTGAAATGAGTCATGAAGAAGCAAAGATCCTGTGTGAGTTTGATACAATGTTCACTATGTCTTGGAAGAGCTATTTTAAGAAGAATTTGGCCAGGATCCTCGACTTTTGATTATTCTTCTTTCCTTCTCCTTGCATTTTACTGTTTCCCTGTAGCATGTTCTAAACGTTGTGTCTTGATTTATATCTGTAAATAAATCTCCTTATTTATGAGGATGTAATGTCCCTGGGGTCCAGGAGGCCCCAGCCATTCCATGTAGCTGAAAGAGACGTTACCTAAGTGGACCATGAATCAGAAGTGGGGCAGACAGGGAGAACTATTTTTACCAACCCACTTGACTTGTGAGGGGGTCTGCCCAAGAGGCAAGTGGGGGCAGCTGCTGGGGGGGACTGGGAAGGTGTTAGGAATGATACCCTGGGGTATAATTTCTGAGCGTTACAAGGTGCTGTGCTGAATTATGGAACAGTGGAAGGAAGCAGGAGAGACTGTGGGAAAACTGTTCATGTGCTATCTAGGCAATAGCCAGGGCATTCTTGACAGAGGAAGAAAGGTAGAATTTGGTGGTAGCTGCTAAAATGAATAAGTTACTTTCTGTTGTTCGCTTGCCAGAAGCAACCTGATAGAAAATGTGTAGCAGCTGGAGTTGGGTTGGTCACAGCACAGTTAAGATGGAGCTTTCCTTGCAGCCTTGTAGGATTCACTTCCATCCCTGCACTGCCCCTCTGATGACATGAAATAAAGCCTCGTGTTAGCAATGTAATTTTTGCCCAGTGCCCATGGAGGGGCTGCATTTCCATTCTATATGTTGGAGTGTGAAGCTTGCAGGACGTTTGTGCTTCTTTTGGGATACAAAGTCCTTCCATCTTTTTCTGGACAGGTTCTGGTTGGAGAGATGTGGTGTTGTCCACAGCAAATTCAGGTTGTGAGGAGGGCCAGTATCTGTCACCTGACTTTTCTGTGTTTATAGCTTTTTTTGGTAGGGTGGAAACCTTGCCCTAACATAAGTATAATTTCCATTGCCTTCACTGAGAGATTTCACAGACTAGGGATCAAAAGTCTTTATTTTTTTTTTAAACCAGTCTTAATTTTCAGGATTTTTTAAACCCATTTATCTTAGTAAATAACACTCTGCTTGCTCATCTCAGTGAACTGGAGATGAAGAATGGCTCTATGTACTTTTACAGATAGTTTTATTGTTGCTGGTAGGGTCCTGATCTATGATTGGAAAAGTAACTTGGAAATTCTGTCTTCTTACTGAAAATATATGTTCTGGCCTGACTTTGAGTCTAGGCTTTTACTGTGAGTGATTACTGAAGATAATGTGTTTATTTTAATAAACTAACAAATGTTCTACTAGCACATCATGTTTAAAAACATTTTCATTGAGTTCTTTCCTTAAAAGGCTCTAATTTCATGGGAAGATTGAGTCTTCTGCATGAAAAGTAGAAAGATTTGAGTAAAACCAAGAAATATTTCAGGTGAAAAATATTATTAGAATGTTCTATGTCAGGCCATCTTCATGTTCACACTTTCTCATATGGGCTGACTCCATCTCTGTCCTGCTGTAGTCACAGAATTGCCACCTTGCACTGCTTCCCTTTAGGTAGGGACAAAGGGAACTGTGTGAGGGCATTACACTGCACTGGGAGATGCAGTTCAACCAACTCTTTTCATGAAACAAGAAACACAAAATTTAAAGATTAAAATACCGGTTTATATTTCCCTCCTCCCACCCCCCCCAACAAACAAACAAACAAACAAACAAACAAACACAAAACCAAAAACAAACAACAACAAAAAAACAAACAAAAAACAAACAAACCTACAAACAAACCAGGATTTCTGCAAAAAGAGTGAAAAGTGCTGGCATAGGCAGGAGAACGATTGAATTCCTCTACATGTCACTTCTACACTTCTTGGCTTAGAAATGATGACAATGTCCTCTTGCTAGTAGTAAGGTAAGTGACAGAAAGCAGCCAGTACTCTTATCAACTCCCTTGAGGAGTTTGGGAAGTAACAAAGAAAAACCATCTTTTGTCTTGCACATAGACCAACTATGATATGTAATCACAGAAAAAGAGAGTACACAACCAGTCAGTCTTTGTCAGCTGTCTAATTATAGCTACAACCAACTAAATAGCCAGCAACATGCAGTCCTCATTAAATCTGCCGTGAGCAGAAATTGCTGTTAGGGTCCAGAGAAGCTGGGATAGTGAGAGGCTGTACAGAAGTCATGAAGGGAAAAATGATTTGAGGAGAGGAACGACTCTGTGGTCCCCCAGCTTTGGAGACTGAGGAACTGAAATGCTAATATTAAGAGGACATGACTTTTTTTTAGAAATTCAGTGTGTGAGTCACCCAGAGATGCTGAGGATGATTATTCAGCTGCTCTCTGATACTTTTGAAGAACTTTTTTGCTGAAAACTTCCAACCTTTTAATGACTGAGTTTTCCTTTGCTTTAACCTCATTTATGTTGTTTAAACACTAGTAGGGGATGAGGATGCCACTCTTGTCGAAACACAGAAACCTAATAAATAAACAACCCTGAGGTGCTTTTTTTTTATTTCAAAAGGATGCTGGTTTTATGTGGGCAGCTGAGATCAGAGTAACAGCACTAATAACATAAGATAAACACATGATAAAGCTGGCTAAAATGTCTGGGAGGTGTCCAGGTGGCAATATTAATAGAAGGACTCAGAGACTTTGAAAAACCTAGAAATCGAAGTTACAGAACACTTTGATAGCTATTTTTAAAACATGAACAATACAATCGCTTTTCCTTCTTTCCAGGTGCCCATTCTCTCTTAGGATTCTCCAGTGGACAAAGTCCCTTCCTGAACTCTTGCTACAATCATCCGTTGTCTCGTCATTTCTGATCAGGTGCACACCAGACCCTTGGGCTGTATTAATGCTTTGATTCCGTAGCAATAGCTGAATGATAGGGGAATAGTAAGAACAGCTTTTTCCACCTAAAGCAGTTCTCTAGGAAATCATGAGTTCAAAAAGGAATGAAATCTTCCTCATAAAAAAACCCCAAACACCTCATGGTCTTGGGGATATTTAAATGCAACCTGGAAAATCCCCCAAATTTTTCTACCAGCAGCAGCAGAGTGTGTGCAGCCAGTGCCCACTGGGACCTGTGCAGCCAGAGCTGGTGGCACTGGGAAGATGCTGCCAGGTGGAGAAGGGAAATGAGCTCCTCTCACCTCCACCTCACTCCTGGATCTGCCAGGTCAACAGTGAGGAGTGAAGGGAAGGGCTCCATCCTCTGCCATCTTTTCTTTTTCATTGGGAGCCTGGCAGCCATTGCTGCTGGACCAAAATGCTTTCAGCTTTAAACTGTGGGATTCTGATTCCCTCAATACACACCTCTGAGCAGAGGGGTGGTATATACAATCCCATCATTCACAGCCCCTAAAGGGCATCCACAGGAGTTTTTAGGCCTAGAAAGGCACAGATGCACAAAATGAAAGACATGTTACTGATGACTTGCTTATATTTATTCTCAAAGACTAGTGTAAAGGAGTTTAAGGTCTGAATTCATTCTTAGCCATGCACCGAAGTTGACAGAGTTAGATCAGTACTGTGTTTGGCAGGATCTCCATATCCTGCAATTCAACATGGAATATGTAATCATCTGACAGAAGGTTCAGTATGTTTAGTTGTATAACTGTTAGAACAGATAAAGGATCAGCCAGGCAAACAGTGAAATATGAAAACGGTTCTCGTAAAAACATCCCAGCCTTGGGGCATGCATCTGCCAAAACTACTCCGTGGTGACATGAATGGACATAGCGTTTAACTACTCTCCAAGAGGAGAGAGGATTACAAGGAGGTGGGGAAAGCAGAAGAAGCCAGAGCAAGCCTGCCAACAATAGCAGGTTGCAATACTTAATCTCAGTGCTTGTGCCAATGTGCTTCGAAGCTGCTGTTGTTTTTATGAGGAAAAATGCAGAAAAGACTAATCTGTGTATTTATGTCTGTCTGGAAATGTTATAAGTGCCGTGTGGTCATTTTGATTCCAGAACCAATGGGGTTGGTATTCCCAGGATGGGGAGACTTGGACAGGGTGCCAGAACCCAGCCACTACACTGGAGACTGAAAGAAGAGAGAGTGAGTAAATGGAGGGATTCAGCAAAGTGGAAAACAAACCACAAACTCTACCCACATTCCCAAATAATCAAATTTTCTGGGATTGTTTCAGCTCAGGGCTACAGCGTGTATAGCCTTGAGAAGTTCTAGAACATTGTCTTCGGTCCTCTCAAATAACAAAGTCACCTAATTTGTTAATTTGTTTTCTCATAACTGTTTTCTCATAACTCAGAACATAACTGTTATTTTGTGGGAGTTTATGCTGGTGAGGTGAGCTAGAGCGAGTATCCTGTGTGCTGCAAGCTTCAATGAACACAGACAAGTGCAGTAGAGGGGCAGTGCTTGCCTTCCAATGAAAATATTTTCCTGTGTTGACCAGTATAATGTTTCACAGAACAAGGGCCTGTGGCCTGTTATCTACTTGTCTTTCCATTCTCAATGGAAACAGAGCATTTCTTGACAAAATAGAGTGTGTTTTAATTGGTGGCTACTCTGTTTTCGTTTTCGGTCTCATGTAATTCTTTTGACAGTGGCAGCAGAAGTTGTCAATACAGCACTGACTTTTTGTGGGCACTAGGATCTCTCTGCAGGTGACAGGCACATCACATAGGTTATTGATCAGTATTGGTACAGGGAAGGCTTAACATGACAGAAATCTGTATCTTTTATGGTTATCACTGTGGTTACCACAGGCTGCTTGGGGGCTTTGGGGTCAGATTTTGTTACTGGTGGCACTGGAGGGAGGAAACATGTTTTACATGGGTCGTTTGAAAGATCTGCAGAAGTGGATTTGGATTCACTGGGCATTCTCTGAGGAGGGTAGATGAATAACACAGATGATTTGCTGCTACTTCATACTACTCTTTGGTTACACCAAAGCATAATACACTGATCTGTCTTTCCTATCTGATCCTGCCATGGTAGTCTCCATGCTGTCTAAGGGTTTGTTTGATAATGTGTCTCTGGTGGTTTGTGCAGTTTTGCTTTATCCAGCTATAACTTATCTCTGTTTGACTGGTAAAAGACAGTGACATGTAGGAGTAGGGCTTCTTTGGCTTTCTTTGTTGGGTAGGACAGATACTTGGCAGCTGAGTTTCCCAGGGACGTAGGGATTAAAGTGAGCCTTGAGTTTCTTTCTTACTTGAAAGTCTCCATCACTCCAAATTTAACATTTTTCTTCTATATAGGCTGTAAACTACTGCAGGCAAGAAACATTTTCCAGATGACACTGCTCCATAAATGGTGTTGTAGGATGTCAATTAACTGTGATGGGAGTTACACCTCTCTAGAGTACTCACAAGATCTCTTTTGACAATGAAGTGTCATTTTGGAAGTAAATGAAATATGTCTGGACAGGTAAGAAGTTGAAAATTAGCATAATCCTTGTCTAAAATTGGTTTATGTGAGTTTCAGGAAATATTTCTTGGTGAACTGGGCTAAACAAGGCTAGCCTGAGCCTAAAAGGTTTGCTGCTTCCTTAAAACCTTTTATCTTTCAATGTCTCTGTATCTGTTAATGTTCCTATAGATTTTTAAGGAATGGAAAGAGAATTTCCACCACAATGATGTCATATTTTGATGTTCACTCAAGTTTGTGACCTTCCAGATACAAATTTGAATATCTAACATGATACCCTTACACAGTATAAATGAGATTTCTGAAGTTGCTCTGCGAATGAGAGTTTCAGCTGAGGTGCAAGACTGAACCATTTCCTTTGGAAAAGGAGGACATAACAAGGAAAACGGATGTTCAGCAATGTGGGTACTTCAAATACAGATTCCCACATGCCTTTATTTGTCTTGATAATTCTGTGGAAACCAATTTTTCCTCCTGTTATCCTGTATCAGATCTCTCAAAGATATGAGATGGAGAGGAGGAGAAACCGTCCTTCAGACTGAAAAAAAAAAAAAGATCAAGCAGCAAATAAATAAACTTTGTGTAGTCAGACACCAATGCTGCATACCTAAAGCTGTATTATCATATGAAGTTTATCAGAGGGGTTGGAGCATTTATACCAGTGTTGTCGCCAAATTTCTCCTGGGCGAATTGTTATCAATCTTCCTAAATCCTTTTGGCAGTTTCTGCTGGAGAAAGAAAGAGGGTTTGCCATGTGCTGAGGCCCTGGACTGCACTTAGGTCAGGGCTCACACCCTGTCCTGGTGCATGGTCCCTATCTGAAAAGGGTAACATTGGCATGTGCTGTCGCCCACCAGGATGATAACTTGGGATGGGAGATCAGGGAATGGATTCCAGAGGGGCTTGGGGCCGCTTTGGTGAGGTGGGCTCAGCAGCTGAGAGTGTTCCTCACCCCCTGCTCCAGACACCTGCATGCTGCTCCTGTAACAGCTCCAAGCCTGCCTCCCTTTGATCCATGGAGGCAATTGCCTTTCCCTGGCATTGTGGGTGGGTGAAATGACTCTTGCAAGCACGTAGCACAAGTGAGTTGTACGAGTGCCATAGTACACGGGGGAAATGTGAGTCATAAATCATCATTAACATCTGCTGGAAAACATATTTATGCCCCAACACAGTACCATGATTGGTGTTATTTGGTATGTTTGGGACACAAATCCTTAAAGATTGAGACTAATGGCTGTTTCAACAGGCATGGCAGTTTGGGCTTAATGAATTTGTTAATATCAAGCAACTTTCTCCCCCCAAACAATGGCATTGGTAATTCACAAGCTGTTATTCTTGGAGCCCCACTCTAACAAAAGCCAGCCTCTCTGTCTGAATGTTGCTGCTTTCATATTTTATTGCAGAAATTACACAAAAATATTTGGCTTGTCTAATGAGGGCTTGACAATATAGTATATATTGCTGAAAATGTGTCATCACATTATTCCTACAAAAACAAACTTTTGTGGTTTTTTTGTCCATTGGCATTTTGCTAGTTCAAACAGTGGAATATGGGATGTCTGTGTAACTTGTCTAATAATACAAAACAAATGATACAGTTGTAATGCTGGTATTATCATGGATACATAGATTGTTCCTTTGCACTTACACTTGTTTTCCTCCTTCTTTAGATCTATAAGTTTAGACTGTTCTTGGCATCTGGAGTTTCAAAGGCTTTAGGAGCATGCGGTTTGTCCTCCCTGAATGTCCTTATTAATCCATGTTCTTATGTGCTAGATCATGCAATTTGTTTTGCAGAAGGCCTTTAGGGCCAGGAAAGCTTATTGTGGTTATCTAATCTGACCTATTTCATTATGGAGGTCACTGAATAGCCCCCTCAGGATTTCCTGCAGCTGGGAGAGAGAGAGTACTTGAAGAAAGTTTTCCATTGTAATCAGAGATGGCTGAAGGCTTTTTGGCAGTGTAGGCAAAAATTTCTTTTCAGGGCAGCAGCAGGACGGGTTGTGAGAGAAGAAGGGCTGGAAGGGGCCAGAGGATTTCAGGAGATGGGGATGAGAATGCTGGGATCAGTCAGGAGGACTCCAGTAGGCAAGTGTGAGATTAGCAAGCTTTTGGAGACCATGAGTGTCAAACAGGCTCAGGAAATATCACAGACAACTGCAGGGAAGATATAGAGGTTTATTTTTTGGAGGGTGTGTGTTTCAGGAGGAGGTCACAGGGCCAGGCAGTTTAAAATTGAAGCTTTACAGGCTGGAGATGGAGAAGAAAAGTCATGGATTCCAGAGAGGGAATGGAAGTGATGAAACGTGTGAGAGAGGTCTGAGTGGAGGGTGGGAGGGATTTTGGAGACATGAGTAGTTTGAGGGAGCTGTCATTTGAAGTAGAGATCCTCACCTGACCAAACTGGATTCTCATCTGGATTTATGGCTCCTATACTTCAGAGGAGAGTGAGCCCCACAGCCTGAACCCCAGCTGACCCCCTGGGGCAAGGAGCACCCCCCCATTTGTGCTGTTCCTATTTGTCCTACCATGCATCGGGGGTCTAACACGAATGGGAAGAGGGCTACAGGCAGGCAAGGGTCTCGAGATGGGGACACCTGGGGCACAGTCCTTTCTGCTGCCAGGAATAGCAGGATGCACCATAAGCTGCTTCCAGCTGTGCCCCACCACAATTCCCAATCTTTCCCCTGGGCATTACCCTGGCATCCAGATGTGCTGTGGCTCAGAGGGGGTCTCCACCTCTTTCCTGGCACTGCACGAGAAAGCAGCTTGTGGATCTCTCTTCCCACTGCTCTGGGCTCAGTCCCTCTCACCTGCTTCTGGGATTTGGCTCTGATCTTATATAAAGGCCACACAAGTAGTGGAGAGTCTACCAAGGCTCTTGGTAATGAGTGATGCAAAAACCATACACCTCTTTACTGGTTTGAATCTATTTACCATCAGAAGCATGGGAGAAAAAGAAACAGAGCAGAAGAGAAGTGCAAATTTTTCAAGGCTGGTCAACAGTTTGAAAAAAAGGATAGCAAAGAGAGCTTTTCTCTAGGTGCAAGGTTAGAAACACAGGGAAGAAGGAAAGAGAAGAAGCCGACATGAATTGGATTAGGCAGCTAATGAAGGATTGAAGCAATACATTATATTGCTACTGTGGAGAAAAAAAAAAACCTTCCTCCCAGAGATGAGAGATGAGGAAAGAAGTGGATATTTGTTCAGTGCAGAGTGCAAAAAGCTGGTGGTTGTCATTTTAGAATACAGTATCATTGGCTCTGTGAGAAGGAAAGTGTGGAAGAGTTAAGACTTTCAAACCTGAACTGAAGATTTATAAACTCTCCCTGCAAAATGAAAGCAGAATTTTCCTTTGATAAACAGAATTTATCAAATATCATATCTTTTGTGTCCAGTTCGGTATTCCCTCTCTGACAGTGCCCAGATCTGACTTCTCAGAGGAAGACAGTGTGTTCTCTGTAACACACGGGGAGTAGCTCAGTCTTATGGAGAGGAATCAAGCCACACATGGATGCATAAATCCCATTTTGTTTCCTGACAACCTCTAATCCAGCCTTGGGCTGTGCATTCTCTCCTTTTTCAGGAGCCACACTATTTAACCTATGACTGGAAGCAAAGTTAGTGCACTGAGGGCTTTCTGAAAGGCCATTCATGTCATGACATAGAGGAAACCCCACAGAATAAGAGGGCAAAAACAGAGCATAAACCCAGACAATACTGTTCCTTGCTGGAGGCTGGCCTGAGTGAGCCAGAGAAAAGGGATATAACCTAAAAAGTGGAGTAGAACAAAATAGGATGCTCCGGTGTCTGCTTACCTGGTTTATTATCAGGGAATTATAGAATATCCTGAGTTGGAAGGACCCACAAGAATCATTGAGTCCAGCTCCTGGCCCTCCACAGGACAACCTCAAGAACTACCACGTGTCTGAGAGGGTTGTCCAGATTCTTCTTGAGCTTTTGTCAGGCTTGATGCTTCATGAGGAGCCTGTTCCAGTTCCCATCCACCTTCTGGCTAAAGAATCTTATTCTAATACCCAGCCTAAACCTCCTCTGACACAACTTCAGGCCATTCCCTGAGGTCCTGTCACTGTCACCACAGAGAAGAGATCAGTGCCTTCCCCTCCACTTCTCCTCATAAGGAAGCTGTAGGCTGTGATGAGGTCTCTTCTTTTACTCCTCCCTGTTACTAGCAGAGAAATACAGACATGCCATTTTCTAAATGGAAATGAAAATCAAAATGGCTTTTTTGAGAACTGATCTGGGTCCTGAGGCCCATCTCTCAGAAAACTGCTTCTGGTGGCACTGTTTTTACTTCAGTGACTGAAGGAAAGGGATGCTATGGAGAAATCTGGTCATCTCTGGTGAGGAGTGGGGCTCCAGGCTAATGTTCCAGGTGTGCCGTGGGGCTAGTACACATCTGGATGCACTAGGTGGCAGGATGTGTCTGCAGCAGTGAAATATGCTGTGGGAATGGTGTTTGCACTGGACAGAGAGCAGGTGGAGAGCATATTTCCTCAGAGATGCCAAAATCGAGTCCAAAAGATCTCTATCTAAAGATGGTATGCAATTCATTACCAAATGCAAAACAGTCTGCTCCAGCATAGCTCACTGATGAGCAAGAGACTTACATTTTGTTGATTGAAAAGGAAAAAGGAGAGTTTTGTTATCAGAATATCTATAAGCCTTTGTCTTTACGTAGAGAGGACACCATGGGAAGCAGCTCAGTGGCCTCTTCCTCTACCTGTTTGATATTCAATAAATTTAAAACTGAATTGCTCGTTACGTCTTGGGCAGACAGGGATTCATGTCTGCTCTTACATCCTGCTCTTGGCCTGACAGAATCATAATTTGATTCTTGACTGGAAACTGCTCAAGAGCAGCACACAGCAGGTGCACGAGGAGACCCTGAGATGCTCTCCAATGAAAGCCTGAGCTTGTTTGAGAAGCCTTGGTCCAGGGGAGGACTTTCTGTGAAGAGAGGTTTATTAGAGGTTCTGGCAGCAGCTGTGGTGGCAGAGATACGAGCAAAAGGAGAAATCATATCCTTGCTTCTGTGGAGGGGGAAATTGAGTTGATGTGATCTGGCTGAAACTACATGGAGAGTTAATAACAGGGTCCAGACTGGTGCCAAATGAGCTCCCTGGAGCCCCGAGTTTGGATGTCAAACCATGTCTGGTGTGAAAGAAGGTGTTATTTGCTTTCTGAGTTATTGGCCAAAGATATTGATATTTGACAATAAGAAGATAAAGCTTGGAAATAGCAACAAACCTGACCACAATATTGGAATGTTGTCACCCTGAAAGTGTAGTTTGGTGAAGAGAAAGGTCCTGGCTTTCCCCCCTGTAAAGCATTTGGGTTTCAGCCTCCTCTCTGCAGATTCCAACAGGTTACGTATTAAGTATGTGTTTCTTAGATGAGATCCACAGGATTTCTGCTGGGAAAGATCTTCTAGTCACAAAAACTTGAAAACTGTTAGTGTGGTTGGAGACTTCTCCCTTTGTACTTCAGAGGCATAAGCATAAAAGGCCCACACCAAAAGGGGAATCTTCATGCTCTGTCCCTGTGAGGGATTCTGAAAGGTCTTTTTTTTTTTATTTTTTTATTTCCAGACTAACAACATGAATACAATCTGGCATTTTTAATTTTAAGCAATGACTAAATGAACTTTAGGTCATGCCTTCATATGGAAGTCAGTTGTTTTGGCTTCTCTCTGACAAGCAAATAGTGAAAACCAGGTGGTGGACAAGTCTGACATACTGTATCTTTATGTGTCCTTTTGAAGAATGCACCAATCATAAGGCAATAAAACTTCTTTGCCCCTCAGATCTGCAGAGTATGCTTTCTATTTTGTGCAGGTTGCAGTGCATATTGGCTCATTTTTTCCTATGGCAGCCTCTGGTCAGTTGGTCCTGTTGCACATAATTAATTTTGATGATCATCATCCGATGCCTCTTCCCACATCACTTGCTGCTTATACCACTGTAATTACAGCCCTTGCTTATCTTCTTCTGATCTACAAAATGTTGAAAGAATTATTTCCCCTTCAAGATCCATCCAGACCAAAACCTATGTTTGATTTGATATACTTGGACTGACAAATAAAACCACAGGTAAGAAAAACAAACCTGTGGATTCTTTGCCAGGTAAGCAGAGGAGGAAAGTAAAGCTGCCCTGTCGCCTGCTCTCCTTTTTTTGTGACTGAAAAATAAACTGTCAGAGGGAAGCATCCTATGGCATACAGTCAAAGGTGCAATTTCATTGTCCTGTCTGTACTTGAGGACCATGGAAGGGGATATTAGCTTCCTGGGGTGATGTGGAGCCCCAGGTGTGTTTGCTTTTGATGGGGAATGGAGCAGAGAACACACTCCTAGTTGTCCTTGGATTGTGCAGCAAGAGCTTGGGGCTGCTGCTTCGTCCTCAGGTGTGTCTCCCCCTGGAGCATCCCCAGTGTGGGTCAAGGGTCTGCCAGGCTGGATGCACACAGGGACCACTCAGGTCCCACAGGTCCCATCCTGAGTGCTTCCAGGACAGTGAGATTTTACTGCTTGGAGGCCATAAATGCCTTAACAAAAGCTGGCATAAAATTTGGGCAGCCTTCCAGAGCAAGGGTTTGAAAATCCTCCCAAGCTGAAGAGCTAGCTGCATTTCAATTGTGTGCAACCACTTGTGTGTTAACTCTACACCTCTGGCTTTTACACTGCTTCACTAGATCCTCCTTCCACTGGCAATTATCCCCTTTCTCCTCTCTGCTTACCCAGTTAGTCATGCCTCCTTTTCTTCTATTGGCCCATTCCACTTTCCCCACCTCCTCTTGCCCATGTGTTTTCTTCCCATCTTTCCTCTATGGTGCTTTACCAAGATCCTTTGCCAGTTAGAGTGCTCTCTCACATTAGCTAAGCCCAAGACTCATCCTGCCTCCTTCCAGCAGACAAACCTGGAAGAGGCCAAGGCAAGATCAGGAATGGCAATCCAAAAGCAACAGCAAAACACACAAAGCTAGCACATATGGGTCAGTGAATATCACTTTGGGCACAGGAACAAGAGAGCACTGGTAATCACAGGAGACAGTGGTTTTGGCAGTGTAGGGGAATGAGATCTAGTCAGGACTTTCCAGGTGCAGCTTTATTTCCATTTCTGAAAAAAAGGCACTGAGAAGGGAACATAGATAGCCTAGGATGAAGCATGCCTCTCTGTGGGGGGCAAGCAGGATTTCGAGCCCACATTTATGATGGCCTATCAAGTTTGAGAAGCTGTCTACAGACCCAGGAGTAGCCTGAACTTGTATCCAAGTGGACATTCCACTAGTCAGCCTTGACCAGGCTGAGTTCACTCAGCAAGTACCTCAATCACTTGTTTTTGGTTTGTCTGGGGGAAAAAAAAAAAAAGAAAGGAAATGAGAGAAAAAGAAATCCCAGGAAAAGTGAACATTTCTGAGAATGATGGTTGTTTGCTGTTTCACTTCAGTTTTATATGAACTATTTGGGTTGGCTATAGCAGAGCTGCCAGGTGGCTAAACATGCCGAGTGAGTGTGGTCAGTGCTTGGGACATGCACTGTGCTCAAGGCATCCAAAAAATTACTCTTGACCTTCATTTAGTCTGCTAATCACTGCAGGCTGCCCTTGCATCACATTTTCTCACTAGCCAGTATGAGATTCATAGAAATTAGGGATGGAAAAGACCTGTTAGGTCACACAGTCCACTTTCCCCCCTTCCTTCTCACTGCTCCCCGAAGGTCAGCCCAGGGCTGCTCCCTACAGTGTGTTTTCTAGTGCTTTGTCCAGTCTTATTTGAAATGACTCAAGTGGTGGGTTTGCCAGCAGTTCCCTCTGGGAGCCTATTCCACAGTCTAATGGGCTTCACTGTTAATTTTTTCCTGATTTCCAGCCTAAAATATCCCTTTGCTGGTTTTGCCTCATTA
Organism: Toxostoma redivivum; assembly: GCA_013397375.1. Lineage (NCBI taxonomy): Eukaryota > Metazoa > Chordata > Aves > Passeriformes > Mimidae > Toxostoma > Toxostoma redivivum. The sequence continues at coordinate 14,422 of VXBI01001293.1, forward strand.
GCCACTTGCACCACCCTCCACAGTTCCTCTCCTTCCTCATTAGCAGTGCTAACACTCCACATTGAGAAAGCACCAGTTAGCTGAGAATTCAAAAGTGCTTTACAAAAAGTAGGTACTAGTGCTTCCTTTACAGCCATTGCAGAGAGAAGTTAAGGAACGGGGAGAGAAAGTGAGTGATGACTAGAACCAGACACAAACCTCACATCTCATAGCTTATTTCATGGCCTTGGTAGATGAAAGCCTGTTCTCACCTCTCCAGTCAAATTTACACACAGCGAGTTGAAAATGAGCAGAGAAGAGAAGGCTTTGATATTGATCACAGCAACCCCTTGACACTTCAGTTTACTGAAGTGGTGACTGGGAAGAAGATTTAGAGTCTTTTTCTATTCCATCATCTTCTCCCAAAAAAACGTCTTATTGATGTTTGGACTTAGCAATATCCAGAGCTTTTTTTTGGAATAGGATGAGGCAGATTGCCAGTGTTTTTTGACTAGATAACGTCTCAACCCAAATTTCTGGATGTAAACAGATACCATAGTAGACTATCTCCAGTTCCAAGCTTCACAGCTGGGCCTTGTCTCTAATGATACATTGAACTAAAATCCCAGGACCAAACAGGCACAGTATCAGATAGAGCTTTTGAGCCTTGAGCCTCTGCCTGGTCAAAGAAGACATGCTTTCTCATTTACCCTTCATCAAGTGTTTTCAAAACCACTCTGACTTTTTAGATCAGGTCTTCTTTCCTGGGAGACCTTTGCAAAGATGCTTGCTAATCTATGATAATGTGATCCTAGCTTTATCTTAGTGCTTATTGACACTCTTTGAAGCACTTGGACATGGCGAGAGCCCAATCTGTGAGGTCCCTTGAGGACTGGGCCCTCAGAAACCAGAGATGGAAGAGATCTACAGGATTATCTCATCCTGTTCATTCCCCCGCCAATACAAGCCTGTTCCCCATGGTACATTTTCCAGGGCTGTGTCCAGACTGATCTTATTTTTAAATGATTCATATGATAGGGTTTCCTCCAGTTCCATTGGTGACTGGATGGTTGCCAGAACATTTCTTCCCCCCCTTTCTTTGACTTTGCCTCTTTGGATTAATCGAGAATTTTGAGGTCTGCAATTTGTACTGAGCGTAAACTGGCAGGGAGTAACTGCAGAGAAAATTTTGACTTTATCCTTGAGGATAACCTTGAGGTTTCTTGAGGCAAACAAATCTGTGACAGAAGCCAAAAAAAGTGTTTTTTTTCAGAGAGAATGGGCTGCTGGTGAAAGCTGCTTGTGAAGTACAGATGTGGGTTGGTATGAAAGCTCCTCTCCAAGCCTTCAGGCTGACATCAGTGGTACCACGGAGGTTTCTGTCCTAGCTGCCAAACTCTCATGGCTGGTGACTGGGATTGCTTTCTTCCCTGAATTTACAATGGCAGTCTGAACTTCAGGGGCTATGCTGGGCCTATAGTCAGTGTGTAAGGTTGGCCAGGTGTATTGCTGCACATGTGGTTCCTTTTTTTGCCATCCCATGGCATAAACACTTCAGTTACCTATTGCCACACACTGTTTTCCCTCCCATGGCACTTGTCACTGTCCTGGGCATGGTTTGGAGTTCTTGGGTACTGATGTCTGTGTGCTCAGGATCTCATCCTTCATGAAGTCCATGAATTGCAATCTGGAAAATCATTTGGGATGAGCAATATGACCAGATTTTCTGTGGTCTTTAGCAATTACCTGTGGGCACCTGTGTCCTCAAAAGGACAAAGCTCAGCTCAGGAAAAAGCTGTAGCTAGTAGCAAGGCTCCCGCTATGAAAATAACAAGGTTTTGCGCCTTGTACTTTCCCCTCCATTTTTTCTCTGCTGCTTCTTCAAAACTTTTCCCTTTCAGGAATGGATTGTTTTGTGGGTGGCATGTGGGGTCTGCCTGCAGGGCATGCTGTGCTTATCTCTGCAGCTGTAGAAGCTAATGCTTAAAGCCAGTGCTGCCAACAAGAGCCTGGTCTGGCATGTCAGTGATCTGTAGGCTGAAGGATCCCTCAATGGGCAGCTAGAAGATAGGAGAGATGTGGAAATAGTGTATGAAAAACTAAAGAAGGAGGGAAAGAAAGAAGAGGGCAGAGCTCAGGGCCACCCTTCACAGAGCACAGTAGTCACAGCATCCCTTGGAGCTTGCCTGGCCTCGTCCATCACAGGAGCCATGACCTGCATCAGCTGGTTGAAATCACTCTGGAGATAAGTCCTCCACCTCTCCACACTGGACCCCAAAAGTCCTTGGCCCAGACCTGTTTCTTTCTGGACATTTAGCGGTTTCTTTTAAGTCTCCAGACATGTCATGTCACTGTATGACAAATTATGCTCTGGTATGATTAATCTTAGAAAAGAGCTGGGTGTCCACCAACCTCCTTACTTTTATTTAAAGGAGTGGCAAAACCTAATTTTTTTCTTTATTTTGTGCCAGCCAACTGCAATAGGCTTATCTAAGAAGATCTTAAAGCATACTTTATCCTCCTGCATGTGCTCTTAGAGATGTCTACGTGTGGTTGTCATTTTTTCTTGGGGCCTGGAACAATGACTCTTAGACTGCACCGACTTTTGTCCTGTAGGAACAAAACCAGTGGGATCTAGTCTGATTTAGAGGAATGATGGTCAAGTGAGTTCTAACAGGTGACAATTGTGTGCACTGCATTGTGCTGCATGTGACCTATGTGCTTTTCTTTTTTACTTGCACATTAAAATATGTGAACTTAAGGAGATCCTGTCCTGGAAAATTCTTGCCACTCATCAGTCAAAAAATTTTGTTACTTAGAAGCAAAGATCTTGAGGCAGCCTGTATTGTTTAACAGGAGTAAAATTATTATTATAAGCACTCTGATCTGGAAATGTACTGTACTGCCACCACATAACCTGCAGAATAAAAGTATTATTCCTTAGCAGTGACTGAAATGGAAGGCTGACCATAGAGGAAATAATATGAATTCTGACACAAATTAGCCGAAGCAAGATAATTAAAAATCAAAGTAGGAAACTGGTGTGGAGGAATTTAGTCCAATTCTTTCCACATTGAATATTTCTTATATGTACTTCCACACTTACATGTAATTCCACACTGTATATTCCTTAACATCCTGACCCAGTGAATGCATTTGAAGTCAATGCTCATGGCTCCAAGTTGTGTGGTCATCCCCGTGATGTGGGATAAATCGAATCTTCCTGCTTCCCAGGAAACATACTGCTCCATTAATAGTGGTGAGATACTACAGCTGAGATCTGCACACTTGGATTATTTAACTTTCCCCCACATAGGAAACAAATCACATTTAATTTTTAACAGATTAAGCTAAAATTCAAATGTTGATCATCCTGTGGACAGGCAGGAGATAAAAAGGTGGTCCAGTTTCACAGCTACAGAATACAAACCAGAGATAATCTTTATTTTTCTAAAGCCATCCCACAAAGGTCAAATTTAATAAGTTTCAGGGTAAAGTGAAGGAATCATTTATTTTATCTGGCATGTAACTGATAACAATGAATGTGTTTTTGATCTGTTTATTTATAGCACCACCAATATTGTAGATATGGTGGGTTGAAAATTTTCCATAAAAATTGTTTTTGGATGAAGGTTTTGCTTTTGACAGAGTAATTTATTTTGGTGAAGAAATGATCACTCTTGGGAAAAAGTTTCCCCTGAAAAATAGCATTTTGGCTGAAAATAGATTTTTTTTATTATTATTTTTCATTTTTCTGATGAAAAGTCAGAATTTTCCACGGTGAGAAAAGAAAATTCCAAGTAGCTTCAGCATGATGTATTTTATAGATAGGCGAGAAATAATCCTGGCTCAAAGGGAATATAAAATAAACTGACAAAAATCTAAGAAATTTGGATCAGTAATTTTGAAGTTACAAAAGTTTAAATTCAGCAGCTTTTCATGTGCTTAATAGAACCTCTCAGTGATGTGTTTTTAATGCCTCAGTTTGGGATTGCCCATCTGAGAACATCTCATTCCAATCACAAAGTCCTTTTCCATAGTGTTTAAAGTCAGTAGAGACCATGAGATCATCTAGTTTGGCCTCCTTACATATAACTCAGTTAACCCCTTTCGGAGCCCAAAAGTCACTTTTGGCTGAATCACAGATAGAACAGAAAAGCTCCTACACTTTCCTTTCAAGAGTGGTTCACCTTCTTTATGTGTTGTTTCTTTTGTTGTTAGATCTATCTAAAATGACTCAAACACTTAACTGTAAATCTGTTTTCTTTTGGCTATTGACAATAATTTTCTTTGTGTATTTGGATAGGTTAAGGATCCCCTGTGCCATCCATTACTTTATTTTCATAAGATTGTGGTATATGACCATCAAATTACCAAAATTTTAATCATCATTAATAATGTATAGGTGGTATATGCAGTAGAGTTCTTCAGTCTCTGCCTGGGCTTTCTGGGTGTGTGAGGAGTGGCGAAAAGAGTAAAACAATGTTCTTTAAAAATGTCAAAATTTTATTCAGTGTGGTCGCTTTGGCCCCACTAAAGATACAGGAGGAATTTAATCTTAGATAATATCTCCTTAAGAGGTTTCTCAGGGCTGCAGCAGCACTTTTTTTCTTGATTCCAGGACCTCAGCCTGGCCCATTAGAGCTTTAAAATCCATCTCAGCACTGCTGCTATCCAAAGAACATTCCAGTTTTATAGGAACAGCCCATTCTTTTTCTCCTTGCAAGCATGAATTTATGAAAAGCCTTTTCTTTAGTTGACCCAGGTTACTGGGCACTGCAGTTCACTCTGCTTGCCCTCTCCCCACTTTTGTCTGCCATTCACTGTTTTTAAATCATCCATTAAAAACATCAGTTGTAATTTTAAATTTCCTTTCAAATACTTGAGGATAGTATGGTGTAAGTCTCATATTTATAGCCATCATTTTGTGACCCTCCTATAAACAGCCCTATTTGTTGCATTATTTACAAACACTTTGGCTTCTATCAGTTAGATAATTTTTAATATATTTTGTGTACAGTTTCGTAGTACTATATACTGCTGATTTTTATATCAGAATATTGTGTGGTACCAAGTCAAACACCCCATAAAGTTTTATTACATCTTCACAGTTAAATTTATCCACAAAAAAACTTCTTAGAGAATGAACTCAAGTTTGTTTAAGTAACACTATTTTCCATAACCCATTTAATGTTGTCTGGTATTCATTATATTGTTCTCCTTTATTTTCTTATCAGTTAAATTCCATATGTGCTTTTTTTATTCTTTTGTTTGAGGTTAGGATATTCAGTAATGTAACTCTGGTAGGTAGTTTGCTCTTCTCAAATGTTTGCACAAGGTGATCATTCATCTTGTGCTTTCAGACTTGTTTGGTATTCTGGGATTTAGTAAAAATAAGCAACAAGTGAGCAGTGATTTCTTTAGGCAAGTCTTTTATGACTCCTGAGTTCAAGTTATCAAGCTGATGGCTTTAAAATGTACATCCTTATAAGACATTATCTAATTCCCTATTTTGTACCTTTATTTCTTCTTTGAAATAAAAAATGGACTGACTAATTGTACTTGGGTGATTGAGACACATCATGGTCAAATAGAAAGCATATTTATTTAATTTTTATTAAAAAAAATTATTTCTATTTAGAATTTTGCCCTTGTCACTCTGAAATCTGCATTCATTTTCTTTGAATCATTATATTTAAACTTTTTCTTTCAACTACTTTTGCCAACCATGATGTTTTTCTTTAGGATCTTTTGCCCATTTAACACACCTTCTGCTGTTTACAAAAGCGAATCTCTATGGTTTGGTTTGCGTTTGATGCCTTATTTCTTGAATAAAACTTGTGAAATTCCAAGCATTCAGTACATCACTGAACTGGGGCAAGTTTTGAGGTACTACTGTATTTTTCCATTGATCATGTGCAGCCTGGTCATCTAACAAGTTCTTCAAGAACTCTCCACTGTCTTTCATAATTTTTTTTGTCCGCATTTTTCCTATTACCACATTTCTCTTGTGTTTTCCCAGTGTCAGAATATAACTGTTTGGAAATACCCAAATATTTTTGCTCTTTGGCCTGTACTATATTTGCCTACTTGAAATAAATAGAAACTGGTCATGACCTGCAGTTCCTACTCCAGCACTCTTTCATTGTTCAGAATTCAATTCACCTTTATCCATATAGTTACCAATACCTCATGGATATCTTTCTCTTTAACAGGCAGCTGCTTCATCATCCCCTTTTTTCCTTGGACATTTATGGTAACTCACAACCTTCTGCCCTCTCTCCTCAAAAACTTCCCTTGGACTTTGCTCATTGCATTGACCCATGATTCAGGTTCCTACATTTCTGACATACCAAAACTCAGTCATGAGCTGTCAGAGATCTGAGTTACCTTATTAATTTGACTTATCTTATAATATTATCTAATTTACCTTATAATACTAGCCACCATCTCTTCCATTATAAATGAGTTTCTTCTGGTGTGGTCAATAGGGACTGCAGCTCCACAGATTGAAAATATCCATTTATGGCAATGCACTCAGTCAACCAGGGAAAGCTAAATTTAATCTGTAAAGCCTTTTGGGTGTCTCTGATTAACAAAGTATAGAAATTTTTATTTTCTATTCTCTGAAGCAGGGAGATTTATGAATTCACCAACAAATGATTCATAGGTTTAAAAAATAAAATAAGCAAAAACTTCCTATAATTAATTACTCAAGTGCTGAGAGTGAGTAGCTGGAGCCGAGAAGGTAAGACATTCCAGAGCTTGAATTGTTGTTGTAAATTAACTCCGTTGGTTGTATAAATGATTTTTTTTTTTAAATTTTAGTTTCTCTTTTCCTGAAACGTTTGCTTTCAGCATAACTGTAACATATTAAAGGTGCATGATATGTAACAGCCAAGTTAGGGGGTTGACCAAAACCCAATTTAAATGCTGATGGGTTAATGAGATTTGAAGCTGAAAGGGACCACTGTCCCAGTGTATCTAACCTACTCTGTGACAAGTGTCACCTAATTGCAGGCAAGATTTTTGTGGTGCAAGGAACTGGAATTATTTTATACTTAGAAAAATGAATGATGCTGTGGTTGTTAACTTGCTGTTGGACTACGAGAACATGTCACTTAAACATCCAATCTGAATTTAAAGGCTCCAAGTGATGATGAATTTACCACTTCCCTGGGTAGTATGTTCCAGTGATTAATTACTCTCTCACTGTAAGGAATTTGTGTCCTATTTTCAGTTTACATTTCTCTACTTTGCACTTTCAGCCGATTGATTTTCTAGGGCCTTTCTCTGATACAGTTAAGGGGTGGCTCATATCATGACTCTCCACTTCAAAAGCTTTCAAAATTCTGTTTCTTTGAGGGCCTAAACTAGTTGAACTCTTTACATTCCTTGATGGAAGATGTGCTTTCTAGAACCTTTCTAACTTTTGGTCTGCTTTAAAATGCAAATACAGAGCTGGACACATTTGCATAAGGTTCTTAACAAATCATGTGTGGAGGCAAAACTATTTTTAGCATGCAGTTAAAGTGATTTTCCCCTACTCTTTACTGTTGTAGCATGATTTCTGTAGTAGATTCCTGTGATCCACAGTCCACCTCTGCAGTGTCAATCTTTGTCCCATGTATACCCCCACTGTTAACAAAGGTCGTTTTTGTGGCAGAATTCACTCCATTACAGCAAAAGTAAATAAAGCCTGTCACCACTCTAGCAATGAGCATAGGTGCTTACCTTGGAGCTGAGCTGGGTGTGTAAATACACTGTGAATGGCCAACTGGATCCCATCCATGGAGTGTGTCAGAAAGGAATCCTGACAGTCTATTGTTTCACTTGTCCTGGGTCTTTAATGTTCACCCGGTGTGAAGAAGGAAAAGCAATTATCAAAGGCGGCTTTTTGGAGTAACTTTACTTATGGGATGCAATTACAGTGTGAAAGAACACTGGCTTAATAGTGACAGACAGTGACTAAGAGACATGATTACCAGGGAACTAGCTGCCAAAATCACATCCAGGAAAAAAGTGTGGGGAGAAAAAAAGCTTTCAGACTGGCCTGCCTATTTGTCAATCCACAATTAGTGATACTGGCAAACTGCTGAGCATGTTGGTTCATCCTCAGATGGACTAGTGCAGCCCTCTGTGTCCCTCAGACACTTGTACATCCACCTGCATCTCACCTGTTGGAGCTGGAGCATGGCCCTGGTGAGAGGCACAGCCCAGCGCTGTCCCTGATGTTGTGCCCAGCTTTGGAGCTGCTGAAATGTGTCCCAGGCCTGCTCACCCTGGTCCCAGGGAGCCTGCAAACGCAGGGCTCTGCACTGTGCCTGGCAGGGAGGGATCAGGTGCTGGCAGCTTTCTCAGCAGCCCCTGTGCTGCCCTCCAGAGGGGTCTGCTCTAAGTTGGGGTCGTTCCTAGCTGAGATGCTGCAGGGCATCATGCTTAAGTCTGGAGGCTGAAATACCAGTTTAAAGCAGTTTAAAGCACTTGCAAAACTGTGCCCACTACTAGCTGGTCTTTGGTATTTAAACCAACAGCTATTTTTCCATGAAGACATAATTCTGACAAATAGAGTCCCCTTTTTTAATTTTCCATTTGTCATTTCAAATTGCATTGTTTAATGATTTTCCCCTGTGGATTTCTTTAGTCTGGCTTTGCTGTGAACCCTGAAGAGACCAGGATATCTCAGAAAACCAGCTGAAGTCACCACCATGCCCTCATGACACCAGGTTTGCTCTTGAATCCTAAAATAATTTCAGAGTGGTTCTGTTTTCAGCACACCTTGTATCCTCCAGTCCAGCTACTCTTGGACTCCATGTTCCTTCTCTCTTGCCTCATGTTTTGTTTTGGCCTCCCTGCTCTCCTCCTGATTTTGTTCAGTGTTTCCCAGGCTTGCTGCCACCATCTCTCCCTTCAGAGAGATTCTGTGCCCAGAAAGTCACCAGAATTGCTGCTGTGGTTTTGATCCTTTTGCCATTAGCCTCAGGTGGTGCCATTCCATTTGTAGTAGCAGCAGTGGGATGGTGGCCTGGGAGGGAGTTGGCAGGACTTTGGGGGCTGAGACCAGCCTGTTCCTCCTGTGAAGCTGGCAGCGTGGTCCCTGGCATGTGCTGACCATCTACCCTAGGCACAGTTTGGTGGGAGAAGCCAAAGCCCTCCTTTATTTTGCTGCTATGGACAGAGCCTTGGTCTCAGCACAGCCGTGCATCTGCTCTGGGATCACGCCTTTCCAGTTGGGAACTGCTGGCTTTGCTGATGCTCTCGCTTGTGTCTGCCTTGGCTGACACACCACTCACGCAGAGTTGTGGCATCTTTACGCCCTGTTTTAATACTGCTACTTGTCAGTGGATACATGAGTCAGTACATCGCCAGCTGTCTCCTGCTGCGCCCATCTGGGGCCCAGTCTGCAGGCTCTGGTCTGCAGCCTCTGCTGAGACACAGCATTCTGCACTGTTTCCTTTTTCGTGTGCCTGCCTCTGGACCAACACAAGTTTCAGATGTTTCACTTTGCAACGTGCCTTTTTTGAGCACTTCAGGCTCAAGCTCATTTGGGAGGGTGGGAGAGGTGTCCACTGGGGCAGGCACTGCTGCACCTCCTCATCTGTGCAGAATGGCACCTGTGTCCCACCTGGAGCTGTGCTTTAACCAGAGCTTTACAGTGCCAGGGGGAGCTCTGAGAGACATGCCCTCACTCCCTGCATCCCTTGTTCCCAGAACAATGGCTACATGACTGTGATGAGCAGTGCAAGGGCTGCTCTGAGAGAAACACATCCCCACTCTTGCCCCCAAAAGGCACAAGGCCTAAAAACACACAATGCTGGATTGGCCAGAAAAACATCCACTGCTTTTCTTTATGTATCCACACATATGACAACTTAAGGAAAAAGGGTTTGTTTGGAGGAATTTTTAAAAATTTTATTTGGGCATGGAGAATGAAGAACAAGAATGGAAAATCAGGTGCAAACATTTTTTGTCTCAGATTTTTTGTGTAACTTTAATGAGATAACCAACAACAGAAATGCCAGCAGAAGTGCGTAGGTAGGGCAGGATTTCTAGAAATGTGACTCCTGATGACTTATTTGTCACAAATTTCTATGCTACAGCTTACAATATAAGTGAGCAGTGACAAGTAATTTGGGTAATGTAGCCTTTACTATACACTTGTGCTGCTTCATGTTCCATCAGCCCTTTTCTTTAGATTATCTCACACCACTTGGAAACATGGTAATATTGTAATTTCATAATATCTGCTGTCTTTTGGATAATGATGCAGGTTTTTTTGTTCCTGTTTTCTTTTACAACCAGCAGATTATATCCGGAAAACACACTTCATATTCTGATAATGGAGGAGGAGTGTAATCCTGGTCCAAATGAAGTCAGTGGCAAAACTCCCATTGACTTCATTAGAGATAGAATTTCACCCCATCTTGTGTTGCCTTGCCTAAAAAAGGAGAAGAGACCTGTTGTAAAGCCTATTGCAGTCAATGGAGAGATTCCCAGGGATTTTAATAGGCCTGTATTTGGTCCAGCATGAGGCTATTCAGTCACCTTCAAATTTTTACAGGAATATAGCACTTGTGTTGCATTCTCAAAGGACTAATAAACTTACTCTGAGTTAGATAAATTTCTACACATTTCTTCTCCTGAAGCATTTGGGTGTGCTAAGAAGTTCTTTCCTTTTTTTTTCCTTTTTCCCTTTTCCTCAGTTTCTCTTTTCAGACACTATTTTGCCTTATGATGATTCTAAATCATCACAAAAAAAATCAGCACAGAACAATGAGCAGGATATATAAGTTTGGGTTTATAGATTCCCGTTCCATGAACTTTGATTTAATAAAATTACCCCTCTTTTTTTTAGCAGAATGCAAAAAACATGGGCGGGCTGGTGAATTTGAAACCTGGTTCTGATTCTGACCTACATTTAAAAGCTAAATTTGAGTCTGATAAAGTTTTAAAAACACTGGTAATATGAAAAAGATGCTCCACTGTTCCCTTTGTATTTTTAACCTTTTTTCCTATTAAAACTGTAAACAGTTTTATATTATTGCAATGAATCCTTCTCTAATTTACTCCAGTGTAAATCCAGATGAATATTTCTAAGGGCAGGGGAACTGTTCTGCATTCTTACTGGGTTGAGTGATGTGGGCTCTGCCAGGCTGTTTCCCCTTCCTCTTCCTCCTTTCACCATTTGTCTTGGATAACCCTTGGCAAAAAATGTCATTAAATGCTGCACTGGTCCAGTGATGGTTGCCTGTCTCTGCCATTCCCCATCCCTTTGGCTGTGAGTATTTAAGTGCCTGCAGTATCTAAGAACCAGAAAAGTTCAAGCTAAAAAAAGCCTTTCTAGTAGATTCTGTTTACCTCTTAAAAAATATGACTATTTATTTTCATTTTTGCATTGGAAGAAAAACAAAACCTCAAGCATTTTATGAAAGGTTTTCTGTGGGCTGAAACATCTGGTTTTGCCTCACATGTCAGGGCCTGATTTGAATCTCTTGCATAATTTTTGATAAGGCAGATGGACTGTCTCCTACTCTCTCTCTCTCTCTCTCACACACACACATATGCAGACATTATCTGCTTTGGATTTCAGAAACTTTTGCGTCAAACTTTTTTTTTTCCCTAAATTTGAAAAAAATTTAGAAAAAACTGTTTTGTTCCGTTTAAGAAATTAGCTTTATGTTAATGTTTGTGAATAGTTAGCATCAAGAATGTTTTCAGTTTGTTTTCTTGCATAATGAATTTAATTTCAGCAGGGAATGGACTTTTATTGAGTTTCACTCCAAAAGATTTTCTGTAGAAAATCTTGCATTTTTTCAATTTTTCCCCTTTCCCTTCCACATTTTTCTTTATGGTTTTCCTCACAATAGTGCATAAAAAGAGTGAGCATACAAGTGAGTGTTTTTTAGATTTTGAGCTAAATTACAGTTTCTCATTCACTCTGTATGCAGATGAAAAGCACAGATCTGTTGTCCTTTGGCTGATATACACTTGTATCCTTTATTGATCTAAGCATCAGTGCTCATGATTACAGTGGGACTCATCAAGTCCAGCTGCATGGACCTGAGGTTGTATCTGAAAAAGGAAATATTCCCCTGGAGCTCCCAAAGAATTACGTATCTCCATCACATAGCCCTGACTGCTGTGCCTGCTGTAGAATAAAATAATAGTTTTTTGGTGGTGGATCTTTCTCTCTTTGACCCTAAAGGGAATGTAGGAATTAGTTCAGACTTAGATACCTAAATCTTAGATGTGTAAACTATGGCAGATGAATCCTGCACAAAGTCCTTGGAAATGTTAATTATCTTCCTGGAGGAATCAGCTTAAATCTTCCACTTGATGGAGTGATATTGTTTATTCAGTTATATATGAAATTCTTGCAAACATGAACTTGCAAACTAAAGGTCCTTTGTGCCTTGTGTGGTTTCTTTTCAGAGATAAGCACACTCTCTTTATGCATACTCTATAAGCTAATTTTATACATTGTGACTGCTCTCTTCCACCTCAGGAAAAGAAATCCTCTGGGAAAAGCTGCAATGTGATCCAAAGTCCAAGTCTTTACACAGACTTCAGTGACTTTTGAATTATGAACAAAAGTGTTTGGCATTTTTTTCAGCATAAAACCCCAAAGTGAATTTTTCCATTATTCAGGAGATACAAGAGGTTGTCAAGTGTTAAGGACATTGTGATTTTTAACTGAAAACTAGTGCCATTAATTTTATTGGGAGGGTTGGTTATTTTCTTTTCTCTTCTGCCTTCCTATGTCTAGTAGTCAATAATTGTTCATTAATAACAATAAATGCACATCTGTAGGCAGCAGGATTGCATCAGAAACAAAAGCATTTTTTTTTCCTTCACAGATTAGATCTTGGGTAGAAACCAATAAACAGAAAAAAAAATCCTCTAAGAGATTGTTGGGCTAATCTTCCAATATGGCGTAGAAAAAGCATTTGACACATTGTTTTCTAAATCAAAATAATAGTTTTCTTCTTTTAAAATCTCTTTAAGGCAAATGTTCCAAAACCTTAGGCCATATTAACATTTTTTAGCAGCTTTCTGTAGTTAATTTTTGTCATGTTATCAGCACTTCTGTAGTTAATTTGGCGTGCACAAAGCAGTGATTAATGGGCCTTTGCTATAGCATTAATTTTCAGCCACAACCCCTCCTTGCCCTTTGGTGTTCTGTTAATTACTGGAAAAGAACCATGAAATCACGGATGGCTCAGAGCTGTGGTGAAGAGCAGCAGTCAGGACCCAGGTTCTGGGATGCATCTGTACAGCAGAATGTATCTGATCCAAAAGCATCTGATCTGGCCAACCAAACCAAAAATGTGAGGGGTTCTAGAGATTAGGCAGTTCTGGTTTCTTATGAACAAATGCTCCATCTTACCACTTTCCTTTGTCAGTGGTAATATTTTGGTAATTCTGAAGAAAATTGCTGGACACTTCTTTTCAGTCCTTGGGAAGATGCTTAATTTGAAAGCACTCTCCTCAGCAGATTTTCTGTCTCTCCTGATTGCTGTAAGGGCTGTTGGTTCTTGATCCAAAACCAGCTGGAGTCATTGCAGTGAGTTAAGCTTTACATCTATCCTGTTCTTATAGAGAAGATAGTCCTAAAATGGTCACCCCTGGAGAAGTAATTTGCTGTTAAAAATACCTAGCATCATTACTTAATAATCCTGTGAGCAAACTGGTCGATTAGCAAACCAAATAATTTAATGATGAAGCCAGAATTATTATTTATTACTAACAAAATAAATGTGAATATGATAAGCTTTGATAGGAAAAGATTTTGTTTAATGTGGGGAAGTATTCTACATCTCCATTCATTGAAAAAATCCTCCCCATCAGGCTGTTTGCAAAAAGGAGGAAAGAATAGAAGATTGTACTTCTCCCTGTTTTTGAAACTGCTCCTAGGGGCAGAAAAAAGTTCTAGATGCAGGAAAAGACTAAAGAGGGAGGAAGCAGGTGGTGTAACCTGCTGTTCCATGGGCTGTTGCAGTGGTTTGTGCTGAAGCTCACAAGCAGTGGCCAGGACTCAGAACTCATCCTTTTTCACACAGAAATAGCCCTGCTTGCTGGGCTGGCAAGTCACACTCATTAGTCCCCATGTTGTCCTCAAGTGAGGTGCTGCCCCTCTGAGGCATCCGGGTGGGAATTGAGCTGCAGGGTTCCAGGCAGTCTCAGGTTATCCTGGGGGGCGCTGGCACTGGCTGGGCAATGCAGATGTGTCAGAGAAGTGACATTGACAACAGGTTCATCTGCCTCACTCTCATCAGGAGTGGCCTTGTGAGCTGGCAAAAGACAGGGGAAGACAGGAGAATAAAGCCAAGAAAGTAGATGGTATGTTGTAAAATGCTGTGACTCTGTACCTTTTCCAGTTTAAGTGCTAGGCTTGCCTCTCTGAAGCCAAGAAGTATAATTTCAATCTCTCCCACTGATGACATAAGACTGCTGCATGACACATCGCCTTTATAAAGCATCAAATATCTAGCAATGTGATAGTTGTTTTTATCACAATGCTCCCAACAAACGACACATGCTGTTAATATGAATCTATCTTTCAGCAGCAGATATTTCAGGCACTGTTAGTAACATTATCTCACAATGTTGCCCTAATAGAGTATGCTGCAGATGTGAATCTCGCTGGAGTGTATTCTTTCTTTGGTTATTTTCCTGTAGTTCTTGGCTTCAGTGGAACATGTGCCTGTGAATATGCTCAGCCTTGTTAATCTTTGTCTTCAGTCAGGTCTTTGTTAGCCTAAGTTTGTAGGTGCAGGGATGCAGGAAGAGCTCTGAAGGAAGTGGCATGGGCTGGAGGGCACTGTGGAGGAAAGGGGGAGCAGCAGGGCTGACCAAGCAATAAAATGGGACAGTAGCAAGCCTGTGGTGCTGTTATAACCTCCTTAAAAGAGATTATAACACATTTGAGTGGGATTAAGGGCGCAGCATGCCAAGGGCAGAGGAATCCCTGGGCTCCAGGTACAGCACTCCCAGGGAGCTGTCGCAGTTCTTGAGGGGCTGCTCATGTTGGTGTTGGTTGCAGGGTATGGCCAAGAGTCACCTGTGTCTCTTGGGCAGTTATCCACATCCCTTTGTGTGTCTGTACTGGCACATCAGCAGTGCCAGAGCTCATCTTGGCCCTGAATGCTGACATTTCTGTCCTTGAAATGTCAGAGCTGTCCTTGGCATGGGTTTGGCTTGGGCTTACTGAAAGTCTCTTGTACTGCTCCTGGTCTGGAGTTAGCCTGGACCAGGGACAATCAAAAAGACCATTTGGATATGACCTTCCTATTTTAGAGACCAGGAGAGTTTAATAAATGCATGTGGCCATGTTATGACAGTATGCTTCTGCTCCTAGGGCCAGAGAATGGGGCCTGGAGCTGCCCAGTTTATTGCTGGGGATGTAGTCATTGTGTCTGAGACCCTCCTGCAACAGGGAGGCTCTTGTTTCTTCTACTGTGATGCAAAAATCACATGAAATTAGAAAAAAAACCAGACACTGACTACATTTTTTAAAAGATATATTCTTTAAAATTTGCATTTTGCTAAGTAGAGAGCAAGGCAGAAAAATTTAGAAGAACTCAAAGAAAGGTGGATCTTGAATATTAGACAATACAATTTTACACATGCATAAAAAATTAAGAAAGCTGAAGAAAACTAAAAACAACAGAAAGGCAATGTTTAAAAGTCTACATAAACGAGATAGATAAACTAGATAAACTAGATCTGGAAGACCTTGTGGAATTTCTGGTCAGTTTTGCAAATTTATATCTTCTCAATTTTAATATTAATAGGTATAAAAGAGTTAAGCCAATATTTAATAATTTTTATCTTTACCATATGTGTGTTGTCTTCTGTTAGTAACCCCACCAATTTAAATGGAATTGATCAAATATAAGAGGGGCACATTGCTGAATTGTACACAGAAATGCATACAGACTACTCTTGGGTTTGTTGTCACAGTCCAGGTAATTGCTAATTCTTTGAATACAAAATGAATCATAATTTAGTATTATAGGTTCATTAGGTCCTCTGCATTTATTAACCTCACACTCTGTGTAATCCTAATTAAGATGTTTCCAGAATATGTTTCCATTGTCCAAATCCTAAATGTATATAACACATGTTCCTACACACAGTTATTTAAAAAAAAAACCAACAAAATGACTTCACTATTGTGTCCTGAGAAAATAGTGTTCTTGCAGCTGCCTGTAGCTATCAGTCAGGAACATTCATGCTGACCAAAATACTCAAATAACTGTACTGTAAATTGCTGTATTGCTCCAGTTTTTTTGTAAAACCTGACCATGGTGTTACTCTGGCAATGTTGAAGGTACAGCCATCATATAGTCTGTCTGTTGAGTTTCTCTTTTTTGCAAAGTGAACCACCAGGACTGGAAGGCAGGTAAAAACTATGATGGTTTCTCAGAGTCTGGGACTTTGGATAGTGCTTCTAAGCTGTCCTTACCTTCTCATATCTCCTGAACCTGGATAGACAAGGAGCCTGCTCCTGCCAACCAGTCTGGGTTGCCAGACCTTGTCCTTCTTCCCACCAGTATTCCCCAACCATCTGGCTGAGGCACATCTTCAATTTTTTTCTTCTTTTGATGATTTTGAAAACTCATTTGATGGTTCCTGTGTTTGTTCGTGGGTGACAACACTGTAGGTGTTGGGACAGCAGAAAGGAAAGGGTTGACAGCATTGACTTGCAGCTATGGAGGAATCACCCTCCTGGGCTTGAGAGATAATACTCTGCTCCTGGCCTCCCGAGTGGCTTGATGATGCTGCTTGGTTTGGGACTTTATGCCAGCGAGCATCTCTGGCACATGGAGCCACAGATGAGAAAGGAGACAGGCTGGGCTGCAGGGACACATGGATGACACCCAACAAGTGTCTTCTCCGGCAGAGCTCATCTCACTCATCTGCATTTTCAGCTCACAACAACTGACTTGAAGCAAAGCCCAAGGAAGCAGCAGCAATTTGCTGACCAGAGTTCAGAGCACATCTTTTCCATGACACCCATGAGGCCCCAGTCCCAAGCATTTCAGGGAATAACTGTTTTCCCTTCTACTGCTGCTCTTCAAATCTGGTAATTCAACATTATGCTCTGACACAGACCTGAATGAGAGCAAAAGTTTAATCACTTCCATACTGCCTCTGCTTCAGTCAAGAGTTTAGCCTGAGCCCATTTGCAAATAAAACAATGAAGAGAAGACTGTTGTCTTAAATGCATTTTAGTTGGAGCTGTGTATTACAAAGAAAAAAGTGAGAAGCTGAAAAGCTTCTTCAAAAGCAGGCTGATAGAGCTAGGAACTGTTTTCTTTTTGCATAAAGAAATAATGCTCAAACACCTACAGGGTGTAATTGCACATGACAGTCCATGTCAGAGTTCAGCAATGAAAACTGAAATAAATATTTTTTGTTTTTCAAGCTGGAAATCATGCATCAGCCTAATGAGTAACAGGTTTTGTTTGTTTGTTTGTGTTATGTTTCTGTTGGTAGGGAGGATATGCTCTTTTGTTCTCACCATTTTGTGCTGGCTTGGGTCTCTAATGCTACCATCACATTGACTTTGACAGACTCAGCTGGAAAACCAGACACATTTTTACTATTGGTGCCCAAATACCAGCTGTGTGATATGATTCACTTTGTGGAGGAGGAAGGGAATTGTTTGTTTAAGTCACTGCCTGGTTTATGCCTGAAGGACGCCTGCTACAAGGGGAGGTTTCACCTGTTAAATCAACACAACCTGTTCTCTTTCTAAAAAACTACTTTTGACAGTTGTCACACACACACGTGCTGTAAAATGTAAAAATGAACTGACATCTGCCTTACACACCTTTAATTGTAGCCACACTGTGGTGCTATTAATTGTTTTTACTATCAGTTTTCTCAGTAGTTTGATCCTCCAGCACAGCCCCAACAAACAGACACATCTATCTGAAGCACAGTTTAGAAAAATATGTATTTCTTTCAGAGAGGAGGTGAAAATACTTTGAAGTTTAAAAGGCAATCTAATTAAGCAGTCACGGAATGTTAGCTTTAAGACTTCAATACATTCAGATCCTCTAACATGCAGTTTTGCTAATTTAGTGTGCTGGATGATTAAGGAGGGTAAAAGACATGTTAGGAATCAGATATGGAATGATTTTAGTGAATGAGGAATTTTTATTCACTGTTTATCATAAAGCAAAACATGAAGGGACTTCTGTGAAGGTTATGGGATGGCAAGTTTAAAATAAACAGCACATAGCTTAAAGTGCGGCACTTATAATCTTGAAAGTTTATGTGAATTTAAGAAAGCAATTAGATGAATTCATGGAAAAAGAGTGCTCAAAGGCTAATAACATGAAGAAATAATCTCTGTTTTAGGAAGTCCTTATGCCTCTGATTACTGGCAGCAGGAAAGGAATGCCAAGAGAGGCATCATGAATCCTTTCTCCTGTTCTGTAGTTTCTTAGTCATCCTCTATCACTCACAGACCTAAATCAATCTTTGTGCTCTTCTTGCAAAATTAAGACCATAAACACAGCAGTGAATTTAAACTGGTGTTGAAGCTCCATTGAGTAGACCCTAAATTTAGGGTACTAACACTGCCAATTTCACGTTTCATATTGTGAGCATCACACAGAATTTGTGATTTAAATAATCTTCTTTTATGTTTCTCCATAATTTTATGCTGATACCAAAATACTCCATATTGTTTTAAGTAAGCTGATTTTTAATATTATCCTGTTGTTAAAATAGATACCTTGATAGATTGATGACCTTGGAATTCAAGTAAAGGTGAAAAATTATCTCTATATTTTATCGTATTGTAGTAACTGATCACCTGAAGAAAAGAACATAATATATGGATGCAATTAGTTTGCTTGTTTTATTTTTATTTCTTAACATAATTTGCAGAATAAATGGTCTTTTTTGAGTTTAAAGAATAGGCATTCTACAATGGATGTTGAGTAAATATTATAAGCTTCACAATATCTTTAAATTCAACTGTATTAACCAGTGTACAGAAGGTCTGACTTTCAACTAGTGCCTATAGTAATGGGTCCTATATATCCCTTGCCTTACACACACATACACATACATATATGTGTTCATGTATGCAAGCTCTTAGACATATTTTTTATACTTACAGTATGTATTTATGAGTGGTATAGAAATGACACATAAATTACAAACCTGAAAAGAAAATGAAAAAATATCAAGTATCAAAGAAGGACAAAGAAGGACAAGTGAGGCGCTTTCCTCTCATCATAGAACTAAATTTTAAAATTATATCTTGTTAGACCTGTCCTCAGTTTAATATTAATCTGTTTACTTTTTTCATCATAACAAAAGGCTTACTGAAAATTGTCCTAGTCTCTTAAATTTGTCACTAGTTCTTTTGACAGATTTGTTATTACAGTTTCCAGCAGAAAACCCTCCTTCTATGGGCCTTATAATGAGAAATGTGTCTGTTAATATGGCAAGTTATATTTGGCGACAGCATGTGCAATACTAAATGCCAGAACACCAACACGACCCATCTGCCCAATATGTAAAGTATAACAACACCATTATGAAGTGATGATATGTTTACATACCCTTGTAACAGGATTAAAGTTTTCTTAATTGTCTCCTGCTTGAACCTAATGTAATGTTTTTGGTGTGTCCTATAGAATAATATTGAAAGAATGAACAAATCAGTGGCGGAACCTTCTGAGATTTGCCTAATTACAACTCAAATTGTTCCCATATTGGAAATTACATGCATATAATGCCTTTTGGGGCACAGAGTAGAAGAAGCATGTGAAGGTCAGCCAACAGTATTCTGCAATGAGTTCTGCCTTCATGAACTTTAAAAATGTCTTTTTCATGCAATGAGACACATTAATTTACTAGAAACAGATTTCAGAATTGTTTTATCCCATTTTGGAAGGCTTATTTCTGCAATCCCCATGAACCTGCTGAGAAAAACACAAATTGAAATTGCCCCGAATTTAGTTAAATCGCCACAAATAGAAATCACTCAGCTAGATCATGTTCAGAATTAGAATGCTGCTGCTGATTTTCAGGTATGTGGTTTAAGGGCTCTCAAGAGGTTTAGAGACCTTCGACCAAATCTTGACCCATGCATCATTCAAAACAGCCCTGTGACACGCAGGGGAGTCTTGGGCAGGTCAAGAAGTACCAGCTGCATCCCATGATGCTGTTGTATGATTATCATAGGTGAACATAGTATAATTTTTTCTTTTCATTCCACTTCAGCGTTTTTTACAGCACACCTGCTTGTTAACCAATGTGATGACTTCTTGCTGGCCTAGAAGTGCAGCCTCCCTGAGCAGAGCTGTGTGTCTGGGAGCAGAGAGATACTTGCAGAATGTTCAAATCTGTGGGGAGTGCCTTAAAGATCAGTGAGGTCTTCCTGAGCTATTGATAATGGCTCATTTCAGGACTTCATTGACTTGATTACTTCAAGTCAAAATAGTCCTTTTTCAATCTCTTTCAAAGGTGCAGTACAGTTTTCATAGTGGTATTATGCAGTAATTCTAGGTATTGAAAAACATACAAGTCATTAAAATGTTAGCATCTATGTATTATTTTAAGGAATATTCTAACACCAGTATTCTAGTAAAATCCCAGTTTCATTCAATGCTTAGTGACACTGCGAAGTATCTGAGGACTTATATGTTAGAAACAGTCTGCACCATCCTGCAACAATAAAACTAAACAACATGCACAAGTATTGGTTGCCTGGGTTGCTTTAAAATAAAATATGACAGCTTGAAGGGTGTCTTATTTCTGCCTGCTTCAGAAGTAAGACAATGCAAAGAAAAAGAGTAGATATAGTCCATGATGGATATGGGTCAGAAAAGGATCTGGAAAGGCTGTCCTGTTATAGAGAGAATCTGTTGGGGACGTCCTCTTTGATAATGCAGTTCATGTATTGTAGCTAAGGATCTTTTACTTTCAAAAATGAGTTTTGGCATCCATTCTGTTCATTGGTAGCCTTTTGCCTTCCAAAATCAGTGCCAACATTCATTCTAACTGAAAAGAAGGAAAAAAATGGCATTTGACAGTACTCCATGACCTTGATTTGCTCTTCTTGAAGGGTACAAATGAGACCTGTGTTGATTTTTTTTTGGTTTGTTTGTTTGTCTGTTTATTTGTCTGTTTGGTGTTTTTCTGAAAATATCACTTACTTTCTTTCAGTTCACTGAAAATTTAGGAGTTTAGAGAGCCAAGTCGGACTCCTTGCACGGGTGAGAAGGGAAATGAAAATGCAATTTTTCAGGCTGAACAGCATATTTGACTTGTTGTGATAGACTTGTACTTGCATAACTTGTGACCTTGGGGTTTAACAAGTGCATCATTACCATGCAGATGATGGGAGCAACATGAACTGGTCGTAGAACAGAGTCTCAGACCTGAAGTCTACCACTACCTAAGAGTTGTGCCTCATGTTGTTATACAGAAACAGCAGTTTAGACTTAGTCTGCATCAAAACTTTGCAGCTTTACAGAGCTTTGGAGCCTTGCAAATGTTTAGGTTTTGTCTTGACCTACTCTAGCAGGGATGAGTGGGCAGGGAGCTTGTGCACAAGTGTGGATAGCATTAGGGTTTGGACTCAGTCCCATGACAGGATAAGTGCAGCCAGACTCCCTGGGGTGCTCTGGATGTTTTGTGCTGAACCTGTAGTGCAGTCTGACTCTCCAGCCAGCGTATCTGGGCCCATCACATCAGCTGAGTTGGTGCTCGCAGACACAGAGAGCTGGCGTGGAGTCCCCAGTGTCATTCTTTTCCCAGATTTTGGCTGCACAAGGCAGTCATGTGCTCATGACACGAACACCTTCACATTGCTCCACTTCATGGTGCCTGGTTTGGCCCCAGCTTGCTGCCATTTCTTTGGCTCCATTGCTTGCCACCAGCTAAAGCAACATGACTTCTTGCTGCCTCCTCGGTGGCACTAACTTGTATTTAAAGAGTCTGGGTACATTGTCTGCAGGGAACATGGAAAATGTTCACTAGCAGTGCTCTTTTTTCTGGAGATTTTTAATATATAAATATACCCTTAGCGAACCTTGTAGCTGCAACAAATGTTGGCAGGCTAGTGGGTATTATCTCAGATAATTAGCTTTATTGGCAAAATAAGGTCTCACACTCTCTCTGGCTTGGTTCAATGCAAAGGAGCATTAACAATTTAAGTTTAGTCTGAGCTAGTTGCCTACAAGGGGATTGCCAAGTTTATGTGCATGCTTCTGTGTAATTATAATTATGAAAATTGCTCTTCTGCTTGTGAAATGATGGATTTTTGCAGGCTTTCTAGATTAAGAGGCTGTCAAATATGTAGGCCGTTCCAATGTACAATTCCACCGCCTTTAAAAAAATAAATTATTTTGAATGTAAGAATCCAAGGCTCTTGCTATACAATTATGTTATTATTTAAATAATATTCATATTAATATGGTAATGCCAGTTAAGAAGAACTAAAGGGAACTCATGGTAAATTATTTTCTTAAGTTGCATTTAATCTGATATTTTACTGATTTGCAATGTAATTCTTTTGTTGTCTATCACTATATTGTTAGAGGATGGAATCTTCATCATAATGTAGAATTGATGGTTCACACTTAAAATTATGTACAGAAGAGAGCTATCTTTAATCTAAACTAGTTACTTTGGGCTTTTAGGGGGGAAAATCCATAGCAAAATATTCAGGTATGCTTTTGGGTGATGTAACTTTAGAGAAATAATGCCAAGATTTCACAACATGATCTCTTATCTGGTCTTTTGTATCAGAATGGAGATAAAGTTGGTGTGAAGTGTTCATTACTAATACCAGGACTATCAGTCCCTTTAAAATATTTCAGTCAGGAATAAACTTGATCCAGTAACAAGCAGTGGGGTCTAACAGCCTGTGTTATTCCATAGGCTGGAGGAGAATCTTAATAGCCTTTTAAGGACTCAAAGTCCATGAGTAGAAGTAACTCATTTGGAGATGTAAAATGGGTTACAAGCTAATTTCCATATATGTTTTTCATTAATGCAAGAAAGAGTCATCTTCCTTTCTCTCTGAGTAAATCTGTCTGTAGAACGAAAGGTCAAATACAGGAAAAATGTATAAATAGTAAAAAGGTTGAGTATGGTGAGTTGAAGTTCTGAACACTGGGAGTCTATAGGGAAACCTGAAATGTGCAGTCTTGAATGGCCATGAATGTACGCTAATTAACAGAGGCCAGGACCATGCACTAATGTAAGTTAGTTACAGCCCACTGATTCCAGCCACAGCAGCACCTGCCTTTAATATATAGAAAGAGTAATTGCCATGAGGGACTTGAATCCAGGATGCAATGATGGAAGCTGCACTTTGTGCAGAGGGTAGAGAAGCCTCTAAAAATGATGGATGATAGATGATGGTTTTCTAACACAAAACATACTCGGCTTGACGATGAGTAATTTTATGCTGGATGTTGTTCTGATGGATATAAATGAATTAAACACTGTGCAGCAGCCTTTAGTGGCTATGGATCTGATGATCACAATGTGATTGTACGTAATATGTAACTTTTACTTAATATATTAAAAGAGAACCATCCCAACAACTAGCACATTTGTGATAGTTACGGAGAAGTGATGAATAAATTTGCCTCCAAGGAAAATTGGAGATGTAAAAATCTGAATGAAAGCAGGGAGTTCCTCAGCAAGAGTTTATTATTTGGCTGGTAAATCTTGATTCCACATTCATAGGATATAATTTCCTAAAACAAATTCTGGTCCAGTGGAAAAACAAGGCTATAATCATCCCCAAATATCTGACATATAGGGAAAAAAATAGAAATAGTTGTAAACAACTTGTATAAATTAGAAATTGTGGTATTGTTAGGAGAAATAAAACTTATTACATAATCCCTGATTACAGAACTGGGATAAGGAAATTAGGAGCAGAAGAAACCTTTGGGAGGAAGTAGGCTTGATGCTACAGAAAGCAGACAATACTGACAGTGATGAAGTAAAAAAGACAAAAGTAATAAGGATTTCTCATCTCCATTTGGAAATATATACTGTGACATACTTTATCACCTTCCTAGCTCATCAGTACTGCTAGGGATAAACATTTTTATATCATCTGTCTTGGCTAACTTGCACTTGAGAATCCTGAAAGTGTTGGCTGAGGACATCTCTGTTTCACAGATGTTCATTTTTAATATGTTCTGAAATCTTGAGGAATGTCCAGAACAGAGGAAGAATTGCAATATTGAGCCAGCAAACGAACAGCAAAAATGAGATGATACAGACAACTGTAAACCAGTCTACCTGGCATCACCTTACCATCAAATGATGGACAGTCTGGTACAGAATTCTGTTGATAAGAAACTAATTTTCACAGGAATGTAATCAAAGTATTAACAAATGGTTTAGACATTTATGAGATTTGATTTTAGGAATGACAAATTAAGTTGATTTTGGTGACAGCACAGACAGAGCACATTATGGACTGTTTTCATTGCACCAAGTGTTATTCTGACTAAAGGATCAGCACTGCATGATGTCAACAAACTGAACTTGGAGTCTATTGTGATTCACATGACAAAATCTTAAAAGTTTTGTCAGTGGGTACCTTCACTAAATAGAAATTCTCTCAGTAGAGGTACAGAAGGGTGGCTTCTGCCTCCAAATCTCTGTAAATCTTCCCTCAGTGCTATGGAAGTAAATGTTCATCTATCCCTGTGGACATTTCTGAAAGACAGAAATACTGTCAAAGTGATTTCTTGTGATGATTACACAAGGTAATCCAAATAATTTGGTCCAATAAAAAATGATTTGTTTAACTGAGCCAGAGATATTTTTTCTCTTTGCTCTGTTCCTTTTAGTTCCAGCCTATTGTTCCTGAAAGGAAAGGTGATGAGTTGGAGATTTTGAAAAAATAAAACAACCCAACAAAAGCCTGCAAGCCATAAGAATGCTGAAGAAAACCACTTTTGTTGACAGAATTAAAGTAAAAGAGCAGGGGCATTTTATTAACAAAAAATGAAGTTTAAGTGGGATGGGAACAGTTAACATTAAATTTTTTATTGGAAAAAGCTGCTTTGTTTGTCAAAGTTCTGTTAATTCTGTTAATCTGTTAAATTTTTCTTTCACTTGACTTATCTTTGTTTAAATTTCACTTTTGAAAATGTTGCTATAATTCATAGAAACATTTTTGAAACCATAAAGGCCATTTTTATACTTTAAAATGGCTCATTTTTTTCTGAAATATAAGCTAACCCTGGGAATAGTTATAAAACCAGAAAATGGTATATTCTTCCCATCTGAGAATCCAAAAATCCAAAGAATTACAAAAATATTGGTGTTCTTGGAAGAATTTTATTGGTGAGAATTTTGAATATCTTAGATGGGAAGGATAACTATTTTGGGGGAAAGAAAGATCAGAACAACATTGTTCTGTTATGTAAGAGAGAGATTATAGAAGATGTATAATTTCAAACAGGATTAGAGTTCTAGGAGACAAACATGAACATAAATATTTACATAAGAAAAAGCTGATCTTTTGAACAATGCAGCCATAGCAATTTAACTTATTATTTCCATATTGAGTCCAGTAATTTATAAGAATAAAATTTACCTTCTGGGAAGTTAACCAGTTTTGAATCCGTGTCTTCAAGATAAAGTATTCTATCATTTTCCTTGAGACATAATTTCAGTGATCAATGATTCATACTTTTAGTAAGATGCACTTCTGCTTTACAAATCTGTCTCTTGCACCCTACTGTTTACTCTTATGAAATTATTGTGTTAAAGTAGTCCTTTAAAACTTGTTGGTTTTTTTTACCACATAAGTTTTTATTTACCATAGTCAAGTTTGCCCTTCAACTAGCCATGCCATATAGAGGTAACCAAAACTGAAAAGAAGACTTTATGCTAAACCAAAAACCCAAGTCCAGGTTTTGCCTAAAGAGAAATTTTATTTGAAACCTGGTAGTTCCATTCCAGCTGTCATAGAAAATAAAGGTATGAGAGACAGACCTCCAAGGGTCATTTTGTACTGTGGCTCAAGGCAGAATCAAATAAACTTGTGTCATTCCTGCCAGATGCTTACCTAACCTGCTCTTAAAATCCTCCAGGGATCCTAGAGGTTCCTTAGGAAATCGATTCCAGTGCTTCATTATCCTCACCATTAGGCAATTTTCCATAATATATGATGAGAGTCTTCCTCAATGCAGTTAAAGACCATTACTTTTCACTCTTGGAGACAAGGAGAGCAGATTATTGCTGTCCTCGTGCCTCAGACTTTCCACTATCTTCAGTTGTTCATTTCTTGAACCTCCCCTACACAAAACAATGACAGACTTGGCTTTCCTCAGAGTGCTCCAAAGCACTTGATAAAGTCTTGCTGAGGCTGATGGACTCTTGCTTACATTTTAAATGTATTCCACATAGCAATAGCAATACTATTGCTATGTGGCCTTTCAGAAGGTGTTCATTTAGACAGTGACCACTTTATGTTTTAAACATAAAGAGAATGATCTCTTCAGAATGTTCATTTGATGCTGTTGGAGTACATTTAAGTCCTTATATTGTGCATATTACCAGGGCTACATGCCCTTAGAGATTTGAGATATCCCAAAATGTAGTTCAGGTCTGTCAGCTCAGCTTTCCTTCGTTGTTGAAGTCTGATGTGATAGTAACCTTGTTTTTTTGGAAACATATTTTTCACATTTGAAAATGTCTGTCACAGTTTGGAGCATCTCGCTAGATTACATCACAGTGGCATGCAACACACAGGAAATCTGAAAAATATGCTGCATTAAACTGCCCTTAAGGAAAATGTGGTATTCAAAATAGAGCATGTTTTAAATCTTACTTGCTTGTTTGTACAACTGGCCTGAGCTACGAAAGTGCTGTTAAAGCTTGGAGGTTGTGTGCAGTAACCAGGTATCCCCTTTTCTTGGGTAAGCTCACTCATGATACTGTGCACTCTGTTTTGAGGTGAGGGAAGCTGGAGAGGTTGGTGTTTTAACCTGAAATTAATTATTTGCCAAACTGTCTGATTGATAATGGAACTGGGATACAAAAAAGAGAGACGTTTATCATCTGAATTCAACTCAGTTTAGTGAGACTTTATTGACACCAGAACTTCTCTAAGATCTGCCAAGGAATGTTAATCACTGTGCTATCTGTCAAGAGGAAAGGGATAACTCAGTATAGAAAGAGCCCTTTATTAGTGTGCAGATAAATATAAGTGTAGATAAAACCAATATACTTTGTTATAGTCATCAGGGACTGCTCCCTTTATGAAATTTTGCTTGTTGCCATATGATTGATGTACTTGTTTTCAGTCATAATTTCATCACATATCCTTCTTTACAAGGTATTTAGAAGGCACTATGATTCTCACTTGACTTCACATTTCAGCTGTATGTAGCTGTGTCCGGTTTGCCCCCCTATTTAATCTTGAGGGGAAAAAATAGGTACCTTTCCTCTGCATTGCCTTTCTTTACCTTCTCCTCCTCCTCTGCTCTCACCTGCACCCTGCTCCATTTCCATAATGTGAATGTGATTAAAAGATGCCTTTGGCTGGACTGGAGTATATCACATTTCTTTAAGGGGACAGCAGCCTCTCTGCCATGGTGACTAGCCTGAAGCCATTCTGGTCTGTTCCAGGGTACTCAATTATCATAATGTGCATAGCAAAAGTAAAAATAACATACAAACAAAAACAGCCCAAAAAATACAATGGTTAGTATTTTGTATTTTTTTCTTTTAAAAGTAGCTCATTGAGCAGGTTGGGTTAGTTTCAATAGTTTTTTGTTTCTCATTCTTTAGGAGACAAGTGGACTGTGGCCAGGTTTTCCTATCACAGCCCATCTGTGTTATGTACTAGGGAGACAAAAGAAAAGATTAAAGATATTACTGTATAAAATGCTTTATATTTTGGGGCTGGGAAGTAGAGGAGCTGGGGAAGATAGAAAATTATTTCCAGTTGAAGACAGTACTCAAAAATTATCATCTTTTGTTGGTTTCATTTGTCTGGGGAGTTTGAGATGAATGATGTTACAAATTGCTGATTGGATATGTCAGAATTAATTTCTTCTTTCCACAATTTTTTTTATAAAGCTTGCTCTGGTTGAACTTTGGGCTGCTTTTCTCTGGAAATAAATTTAAAAGTGGTTTGACATGAAGGTTTAAGTATGGAAAAATGTTAGCATATTACTAAATATGTATGTACTAGAAAACAAAGTGTAACTAATCAAAGGAAAACTTGACCAATGTGTCAATTCATCATTTTTCTAAATGCTCCAGAGTCTTTAAATGCAAATTAACTGCCCAAAGATATATTAAAAAGATATTATTTAGGTTCTAATGTCAAATACTCAAGTGCTTGGAAATTGCTCTCCCATACAATGTGAATTAAAATCTCATGTGCATATGAAGCTATCACTAATTGCATAGTCCAATATGCTTTGCTGCATTGGGACTTTTGCCACTTTTAAGGGAGGGAGTGGATGTTACTGAATTAGGGAACAACTATCACTTATCATATGGCTAGGTATTTACTTGAACTATGAAGTTAGAATTACTAATTTCCCCATAGTATTTTCTGTCCTGTCCATGACTTTAAAATCTGGAGCTTTATATGTCCAAAATTCATGATAGTTAATCAACTTCCCCATACCCCTTTCAGGTGCAGGGCAGCACTATCACAAAAGCTTTGAGGCATTGAGATAAAACATTGTATGCCAAAATTTAAATGCCATATTTAAGACACCATGAGTCTGATTAATTGCCAAATTCAGCCATGTATATCACAGTTTATGTTCAAAATACAGATGTTGTTGTCTTTATTGACAGTTGTGAGTCACCAAGAGATATGAAAGTTATTTGGACATTCAAACAATGAAGATTACACTTAACAGTGAGTGCCTGGGTAAAGCTTGGAATACATGGCTTTCCTCCTATAGCTGACAAAGGCCAAAATGTTCTGCAGGATGTAAGGAAAAAAAAATCTAAGAATGGCAACACTGTTGAGAACAAATGTCATTCTGATCCTACTTCTTTGTCCAGGATTAAAAGAAGACTAAAATGGTCATGCAGGATGTAGACTTTCAAGATGGTTTTATTAAAAACAAGGCTGATTTTTTCTATGTAAGTTGCAAATGCAAACTGTTTTCTAAATCCTAATTTTGACAATCTTTTTCAAGAGGGAAAAATCACATGCCTAATATACAGAACTCTTTTTTTTGCTGAACTTAAAGCTTCTTAAAAAAAAAATTGCTTCATTGAAACAGAGATTTCAGATACTTTTGCCCTTATTTTTGTTTTTCAGAATTGTTACCATATTAGTTGAAAATTAAAGTAAGTTTGTGATGGACACCAATTATGTAGAAGAAGCAATCTAAACTGTTAAACTACAGTTGTGGGCCACTGAACAGGGAAATAAAAATGGGAAAACCGGGGCAAGTTTCTTAATAGGCTTTGTCACCAGACACTCAGCTATTCCAAGACTAATCCAGAGCTGTTTGTGACAATGCATGCCCCTCCTTCGAGTCTGCTTAGTTTTTATTATTCTTTCAGTTTGGAGAAATTCTGTGACTTCCCTCTTGCTGTATAACACATTTGCCCTATCATTCATTCTATTGCATTTTACTTAAATGGAAAATATCATCCATGCTTTGCCCTTGAGAATACTGAGCCACATATGGTCTAGAATGAAACATTGACTGAGTCAAGATGAGAATTTAGAACAGATTCCCCAGCAGTCACCCCTTTTTTTTGCACATCTACCTCCTCCAACAGCATCAAGTGTGGCAAGGTTTTGCATTCACATCTGTGTTTCAAAATGCCTTGCAGGGAATGTACATGGCCAACCCTATGGCTTGTGGATTAATTTCTGGTTGCAGGTCAGTAGTTGGTTTTGACATATAAAGCACTGTTATGTTGGCTCTCCTGACCAAACCCACCACATTTTATGGTGCTAAACAATTGGAAATTAACAGGATGTTAAAGAGGGCACTGGGTGTTTTCAACAAACCCTGACGTAGGATGTCCTGAAATGGGTGGTATGAGATTTGTGATGTAAAGAACACTGGGTCTGAGGCTTTGAGAATTTAAAGAGTCTTTGTTGACAGTTCCTGGCAGGTTATCTGAAAGGTAACAGGTAAATTATTTCTTACGAGTTTAACCCTTGATATTGTAAGTGGGCTTGCAAGAAAATTTTGCAGAGCATGGAGAAACAAAAGGCTTAATACAGCCTGAAAAGAGAGGAACTGCAAAGAAAACTGAGAAACTTTACCAGAACTCATGTATTTAAACATGTGCTCATGATCAGCATGATTACAGCTACAGATATCACTGGAACTACTCCCAAGATTAAAGCTAAATTATTGTGTAAATATTTGACCATATAGGGCATTCTGCAGAAGACCAGAAGTTATGGTAAAACAGAAGAAATGAGATTGGACAAGTGACTTAAGGGTGTGAATGGCAGGTATTTCAGAAGGAATGGATTTGTTTTTAGTTTTCACTTACGTCCTAAATTAAATTTATCTTAAAATGTTTTTCTCAGAAAGATACTCTCAATAGATTTTCTCTTTTATTCTGCTTATTTTAGTGAGAAAACTCTCCTCATAATTATTTTAATTACATTTCAGTATAAATAATGGGGACTATTACTATTACTGGCAATATTTCTAGTTAAAATATCCCAGACTTAATATCAGTTTTCTCTGAAATTCTAGATATTTCAAAAGTATTTACAAACTTATTTACAAACTCCTCCATCTTCATTTTCAGAATGCTTTTAATGATGACTTTGGAGTAGTTGAAAAATCAATTTTCTGTCCCTTAGAAATGCTGAGATGGAAAATCAGTCCTTCCTTTTGGGTTTCAAAGGAAGTTAACCATTGATCTTTAGTCTCATTTAAATATGATGGATTCAGTTTTAGTGTTAAGAGCTTGCATACATCAATCTTCTATCAGTGACTGTGGAGCCAAGCAGAGCGTATCTTAGCCGTCCAAGCATGTGGAGGTCAGATCTTGCAGTTAAACAGACAATTTTCGATATAAGGGGGAAGAATATACCCTTGAAGTGTTAATATTGCAAATTTGCACTTTTGCTGGTCAACCATTTCCAGTGTCCTGCAGCTTTAGCTCTTCCTTCAGTTGCATCCTGCTCCTCCATAGCAGCATTGGTGCTACCCATATTTCCACTCCCAGAAGAGGTTGTCTTTCAGTTTCTGCTGTGAGCTGGGATAGCAGGAAAGTCAAAAGCACTCACTCTCTGCAGCTGTGGGGTATGGCTCGGGTCTGAGGAGGCACAGCCTTTCTGGCTCTATCTACAGGAGCTGGAGAAATCAATCTTGGTACATTCTCTGGCAATAAGTTCAGCTTGTGTGCATGCACTTCAACTTGCTGACTTTCCCCCAGAACAAAGTGGCTACATCCAAATTGCCTGTGAGGAATGGTGCTTGGTTATGCTGATCCCTGAACCATGCTGGCCTGGTGTCAGAGGGAATCCTAGCTGACACTGGTCAAAAGTCTGCCAGGAAGTGCTGCCAGTGGTTAGCAGGATGTTTGCCAGTCTGCTGGCTCTCTTGAGTTTTTTGGTGTAAGTAGTGCCTTTGGAGCTCATCTTGAGTTGGGAAATCTGGGCACTAAGTGCCATCCTCACATGTCCTAGGGAGGCAATAATGGCTATCCTGCCATGCTGGTGAGGGAAGGAAAGGGCAGTGGGATCCAGCACCCCTCTTCCCTTAGCATGCTCTCAGTCAGGCATGGCTAATGTTTTACATCAGGGTGAAAAGATTGCTGTCTAAAGAGGATGAGCACATGCAGCTCCACAGCCTTTACCTTCCTTGGTGAGAGCTCAAGCCCTGTGGTACCCTACGTTAGTCGTCTGAATTTGAAGCCCATTAGCCACCATGCCCTACTGTGACTGACTTTCTAAAGATGAAGGTTCCTCTGAAGATCTCCTTTAAAGGCTTGTATTTCATACTGAGCTGATAATAATGCAACTCCATGGATCTCAGAATAGAATTTTGTTCGTCTTCCTTATTGAGTGTGGGCTGCTCGCTGGAGGGGAGCACTTTTTGGTGCTGGGTAACCATCCAGAGTAATGGCTTTTATGAATTTTGCTGGTATGTACTGTAATAACATTAATCATGATGAACTCATTTGGCACTAATAGGAATGTCATATGTACTTGTATAAGAATATTCACTGCAGTTCATCATTAATTAACTGGGCTATTATTTTAAAGTGTTACCAGACATGGTATGTAGAAATGGTTTACTTTGCAATCTACTAGTGTTGAAATCATGTAGGCTTTTTTGCTATGGTTTATGTCAGAGAAAATCACAACAGAAAGAATGAAGAATCCAAGACTAAGATAATACATTTCAGCTGTATAACCTTTGGAAACAATAATGTAGGACTTGCCATTCAGGCAAAGTGCTGTGAATGCTGTGGCCTATCTACTCTGGTCTCCTGTTTCTCAACATGTTCTGTGCCAGATATTCCAGGTATAAAAGAGAAAGAACACAAATGGGGAACTATATTCTGAAAACTAGAATTTTAGTACATCCTACTATTAAGCATTTGCTATTAAGTACAAAGTTTACATGGTAGTCTTTTGCAAAGGTCACTCATCCAAATAAATGATATCAGCTGTTTCTTCTTTATCCATTACTTTGTTGTCATGCTTAAAGAGTTCTAGACAAATCAATTCTGTTTTAGGTAGAGGAAAAATAAAGAAATAGGCTTGGAAGGAGCTGCTGGCTGCTGATGCCTTGTCCCCTAATAGTCTATCCAACCTTTCCTGAGTGCATCAAAGTGCAACCTGGAATTAGCTGGGTTTCTTGCTACTGTAAGACTGTTGCAGATCTGCAGCCCAGTTACAAACCTTCTACTTGCCAAATGTAATTTTATTTGCTAGTAATTATTTCTTGTGAGAATCCTGACTTTCCAGTTAAACAGTATTTACTCCTCTCTGTGTTTACTCTTTTGACATATTTATGGAGCAGGCCATTCTGACTTTATTTGCTAGACTAAACACATTATGTATTTTAATTACTCTAATAAGAAAGGTTCTTCTTTTCCTCTTTATGTCCTAATGACTCCTATTTCCTCTATTCTTCTGTCTCAGATTAACCGTCAAAACTTAAAACTGATTTTGGGTCAGTGGGACGGTAAACAGTACAGCAACTGTTGTCTTGATACTACTTGTGACAATGTGTTTATGTTTCTTCATCCTTGCATGAAACATCTCTCCCTCCTTTCTCTCTACATCCTAAATCTTGAATGTTACCATTCAAAATTAATCCAAATCTTTTCCATCTTAATAATTTCCAACCAATGGGCCTACAGCTTTGAGCAAGTGATTTAGTTACACTAAAAGTTACTGAAATCTCTATTTTCTCTGTTATAACTAGCAGTCCTAATCCTCATTGTGGCTGTTTCTTTTGTGTGTGTATGTGTGAAATCAAAATACACCAGCTCACAAGTTTCCCTGAGCCATAAATTATTTATTTGACAAATAGATGAGTTTTGTCTGTTAGAACCTGATTCAGAAACATCCACATGCATTTCTGTCTGTCCTTCAGCTTCTGTTCCATACCTTCACATATCTTTTTATTCATGATTAATCTTTGTTGCAATGCAGTTTTAGAGAGGTACAAAAATTGACTGAGAAATATAACATAATCCATTAATCCATTCACTTAGGGCTTTGATTGTTCTACTTTTTTCATAGCTTTCAAATCTGCTCTTCAAGTCTCTCTCATTGATCTTTGAGATTTCCAGGATTACATTGGCACAACTCCCTTGAATTTAGCACCAAAACCTTGAAGAGTTATGTGATGTTATGAGATTAAAATTCTGCCATGCTGAATTGATGAATTACTCTAATAAAACAAGCTCTTCTCATAGCACAGGTTTTCACCATTGCAGATTCTTTAACTGGGAAGAGAATTTCAAGGACATAGCCTGATCACATTTACAAAAAACCCTTCAGAAGAAAATTATGTCCAAGCGTAGAGAGACTAAAGCTGTTTTTAATCCCAAATTCTCTGCTTAATTCAACACTTGTGTTGAAATTTATCATTGTTCTAGTTTTATTTTTCATATATCTAATTTCAATGACAGAAGAGCAGGGTTTAAATGGCCCTTTTTTGAATTAATAAATTAAAATGATATATGTAGATGTGTGGAACATTCCTTTGGAACAGGCATTTGTTTTCTTCAATAGGTTTACTGAAATAAAAAGAGAAATACAGGTAATATTTTCTCATTCCACACTCACTACTGATTTTAAAGTATCAACAAACTAAAGCTAAATGTAAAGTTAAAATTGCTTTGCTAGATTTATGCACCAAGTAAAATGATTGTTTATCCCTGTAGACCAGGTGGTCTTGATATATACAAATTCCAACAAATGAATATACAGATAAGTGAAGTGAAGCAAGACAATTTAACAGCTGATGAGTAATAACTTAATATGAAGGTGCCTTGTGGTGTGTTCCAAAATTTTTTACGGGTCAGGGCAAGAATAAGTTACGAACTAGAGTTCCACAGCTTTCCAAGGGATCATTGACTCACAGAATGGGCTGGAAGGGCCTTTACAGATCACCTAGTTCTAACCCCTTTCCATGGGCAGAGGTGTCACCCACTAGACCAGGTTGCTCAAATCCCCATCCAGCTTGGCCTTGAACTCTCTCAGGGATGTGGCATCCACAACCTCTCTGGGCAACCTGTCCCAGTGCCTCACCATCCTCACAGTGAAGAATTTCTTCTTAATTTAAACCTACCCTCTGTCAGTTTAAAGCTTTTCACCCTTGTCCTATCACTTCATGTCCTTGTAAAAAGGCAACTCTCTTGTAGCTCTCTCTCTTGTAGCCCTTTAGGTACTGGAAGGTGCAATAAGGTGCCCCAAGAACCTTCTCTTCTCCAGGATGAGCAGCCCAAAGTCTCTCAACCTGTCTTCACAGGACAGATGCTCCAGCCCTCTGATCATCTCTGTGGCCTCCTGTGGACTTGCTCCAACAAGTCCACATCTCTCTTGTGTTGTGGGTCCCAGAGCTGGATGCATCACCCCAGGTGGAATCTCATAAGAGTGGAGTACAGGGGAAAAATCTTCTCCCTTGACCTGCTGGCCATGTTGCTTTTGATGTAGCCCAGGATATGGTTGGCTTTCTGTGTACAGCACCTTTCATCTGCTCTGGCTCAAATTCATGGTCCTCTTAAGCCCCAGAAAATTCATCTGGATGGCATGCTTTCTCTCCACTGTGTTGACTGCACCACATGGCTTGATGTCATCAACAGCCTTGTTGTGGGTGAGTTCAATCCCATTGTCTGTGTTACCAACAATGATGTTAAACAAAGCCAGCCCCAACACTGACCTCTGAGGAACAACACTCACTCCTGATCTCCACTTGGGCACTGAGCTGTTACTGCAACTGTTTGACTGCAACCATCCAGGCAATTCCTTCTCAACAGAGAAGTCCACCTGGCAAATCCATGTTTCTCCAATTCAGAGACAAGGATGTCATGTAGCAGTGCCAAATGCTTCGTGCAAATTGAGCTAGATGACTTTAGTTTCTCTTAGTTTATCTACCAACACTCTATCCCCATCATAGAAGACCACAAAATTTGTCTAAGGGCATGATTTGCCCTTACTGAAGCCATGTTGTCCGTTACCTGAGATCTGAAGGAATCATTTACTAAAGTGGCAGTCTGATGGAATACCTGTCCCACAATACGTTGCAAGAGGAGGAAATCATACAGGTAGTTGGTACATTATGGGAAAGAAAGTGTATGTGTGTACAAGAAAGATGACATTACCTGCTGCAATATCTGGTAATGAGAATGGTTGCCTGAACCTAATTTCGTAGATGCATAAGTCACTTTTCTTGTCTCATGCTTTGACCAGTATATTCACAGTTGTTCCCTGTCTAGTTTTTTGTTTTCTCTGTGAGAGATGCTAACCTCCTACTTAACTTCCTACTATGCTACAGTTTAGTTTTAATTAGTTGATCCCCAAGTGATTTATTATAAATAGTGGCATTGTATTATAGCTCTGTCCTAAGGATCCAAACCTCACTATTAATCAATTCACTGTGGTTCATAAAAATTGATAAGAAAAGAAAATTCTTTGTGCTTAGTGTTTTCATTATCTCTGTGGCTTCATCTGTGTTGCCTCAGTGCTATTTCCATCTTTCTTTCCTCTTGATATCAGTGGGAGAAAAAGAGTCTTGGGAGAGGAGAAAGTGGTTTTTCACTAATTTACATAAATTATAGCCACGAGGAACCTTTTGTCTTACCAGAATTTATTAGACCACCCCCAAGGTGGTCCCATCACTAAGGGCAGAAATCTCCAGCTGACCTGGAGAATCTGTCTGAGGAAGATATCCAGCCCAGATGTGCCATGGTGAGGGCATGGTTTTCTCTGTTAAGATGAGTCAAAGGTATTCCATTGCATATTGGCACCTCCTTTGGTCTGCATATATCTGGTTACAACCAGATGTGTTGTTTAAAGCTCAGAATCTCAATATATGTTGGTGACAATGCCAGAAATTTATTACTGAAAAATTATAAGTACTATATCTCATTGTAACTGAGTAGCATAGGCCATTGGTGAAGTATTATCTTTTAATAGATATGTACTTTCCAAATCCCTAAATGTTCTTCGAGTTTTTTCCCTACTTCATTTAAAAAAAAAAATTTCTGCCTCTTTATCAATGCTCTTGTGGTGGTCTCACCAGGGTTTTATGAGCTTTTCTTCCATGTGTACTCTTGTTTATATCTCAAACGATCACATTTTATTCCCCATTATTTTTTTCCTATTGTCAGGAAAAGAAAATACGTATCCTATGCTTTAGATGCTTTAATCATATTAAAATAATGCAATCTGCAAGATGAAGACTTTCAGCTTGGATTCATTCCACCTCACTTTAGGCACCAGACCAACTTGCCTAGGGGTTCTTACTCCTCAACTCCCTATACAGGCAATGAGCGTGTCTGTCTGCATCTGTTGGTTATAGATGAAAAATAGGCTCCAATTTAGATATCTCACTTTAATGTTCAAATGATGTAAGGAGATGCAGGAGAATAGTCTATAATCCTAGTTTCCATGAAAAAAAAACAGCCTCCTGGGCAGGATGTACTAACCTTTCCTAGAAACTCAGCAACATGTCATTTCTTTACCTTCCCTGTAAACAAATGCGACCCACTAGTATATTCACACATCCAAGTGCATTTGGCATGTGAGAAAAGGAGAGAAAATGGATTTTAAAAACCAGATTTTAACAAAAAGCACAAATTCTTTTCTAAAGTTCGGACATTTCTTTTGAAGATAAGGGAGGGTAGGAAGGGGAAATCACTGAGATGTATTGGAGCAGTACAGTACTGCAGAAGCACATCATAGGTTTTGTCTATTTGTACCAAACAAAGTCCAATATGTCACCTAGCAGAATGCTGTAATGAAACTGGTAAAATGAAATGTAAAAATAAAAGAGAAAATGCCAATATGCTTGTCATTAAATCTCTTTCTGAGCTATAATCCATCCTTGACTTTTCCTTTGTTATATTTTTCCCTTTGTGGATACAAGCCAGAAAAAACATAGTTGTGCAGGCTGAAAAGGAGGATAACAAATAGTGCTTGTGTGTTCTTGGGTGAGATGGATGAGAGGTGGCAGAACAGGGCTTCATTTGGAAGTAGTTCTACATGCTGAGTTCGACTTTCACATTGTGTGTGCAGGACTTGGTTTCCACAGTGCCATTCTTTTCATGGGAGTTGGCAGAATCTGAAACCAGTTCTGGGACATTGCCCCAGTTGTACAAAATACTGGAAATATTGATGTTTTAACATTGGCTTGAAAAACACTTGTGATACGTGCTTTCTTTTTAATCTCTCTGAGAGACAAACATAACAGGAAGTTTGCAATATGGCTCTGATTTGGGATTTGTCATTTCTGCTTCCACATTTGACATGCTCCAGGTACATGACATGGATTAGACATTTAAAGGTAACAAGGTTATTTTGGAGACTCAGCTGGAGCTGGAGTTTGAGGAAAAGTCCCCAGATTCCTGCACACAAAGCTTAGTGTGTTCTGTAGTTTTTTCTCCCATAAAATGAAATTGGTGCCACTTCCTTCCGAGAGAACTGGACTCACCTGTGCACTCATGCTGGAAAACGATGCCCAGTTTAAGAATTTTGGTTTGGCTACACATGTTGCACTGTCACAGGTCAGCAATGTGCAGTGCTATGTCCATGGAGCATGGTGCTAGGTAAAAATTGATGTGCTTTTATCCTGAGGGCCTCAGAAATGTTTGCAGAGGATTTGCTATTAAAGTGCAACCGGTTTTCCTTCTGAAGATCAGAGAAGCCCCAGAGGAAAAAACTGCACAATTTTCAGGGTGAAATTCAGGATTCTTATGATATTTCATTAATTATAATCTGCTGCATCTAGTAAAGTTAGGTGAGGTCTTGAATTTGGACTTTCCTTGGATATGTCTCTACAAGTAAAACAAACTGTGCCAGGAACATTCCCTGAGCACAGAAACTTTATCATTTACAGTGTTCCTCAGAGCAGTCTGGGACAGATGCCTACCAGCACTGCCCTAAGCAATGCCCAGGAATGCTGGGATTTAAGACAGGATTATTCCTAGCAGAGAGTTTGTAACTGTCCTGATGTGGAGGGCAGAAGATTTGGATAAGATGGATGTAGAACAGCCCATGTGCTGCGGTCTAGGCCAGGCCTGGTGGGCCACAGGTGTGAGCTCCTGGTGCTCTCTTTTGGGTTTTCAGTCCAGAGCAGGTTCAAAACAGTTCCAGGAAAAAAGGAAAAGGAGAAAAACAACAACAACAACAACAACCAAAAAACA
>VXBI01001293.1:53300-112579 GCA_013397375.1 Toxostoma redivivum
CAACCAAAAAAAAAACAGAACCCCCCCCCCCCAAAACCAAAAAACAACCCAATTCAAGGAGCTTCTCTGCCTCAGCTAGCCAGAAGAACCAACCAAGAGCAAAGGAGAGCTCTCTCTCGCTGTCCACCGCAGACAACACAGTGCCAGCAGGAATGCGGGGGAGATGGTGCAGTCTCTGATAACAGACTCTGCACTTCTTCTTTCTCTCTGCTTTACTTCTGGAACTTGTCTTAAAGGTGCAGAATTTAATATTCAACACTAATAGAACAGACGATTTGGGGATACAGGCATCATAAAGTCACCCTAAGACACCATGCCAGTTGGCTGCTGAGCTAGAACACAGTGCAGGGTACATTTAATGTATAAAATGTTACAGGTGTAGCCTGAAGGTCTGGGATCTTGCATGTTGTGCAAGCATCATGAAATGTCATTGAAACTGACATATTTTCTGACATACTATATTCTATCACTTAACCCTTCAGTTCCTTAAACCCTTTTTAAATTACTTCTGTTTCTCTGTCTCTCTATTTTTATATACATGCATGTATATATATAAAAATATAAAAATAATAGAATTATAATATAATTTGGGTTGGAAGGGACCTGAAAGATCATCTGGCCTTGAACACTTTCAGGGATGGGGCAGCCACAGCTTCTCTTGGCAATCTGTTCCAGTGCCTCACCACCCTTAGAGTAAGGAATTTCTTCCTAGTATCTAATTAAAACCTGCCATCTTTCAGTTTGAAACCATTCCCCCTTGTCCTATCACTAAGTGCTATTATCAAAAGTCCCCCTTTAGGTGCTTTGTAGTCACTTTGTAGACCCTGAAAGATGCTCTGAGGTCTCCACAGAGCCTTCTCTGAACAGCCCAAACTCTGTTGGCCTGTCTTCATAGGAGAAGTGCTCCAGCCATTGTGTGTGTGTGTGTGTATATATATGCATGCTTTATTTTTTCCTAACTGAAAAATAAATGCTTGAGCTAACTTTCCCTTTTAGATAGAGTCACAGATTTATTTGGACCAATAATTGACTAATTTTCTGTGAGGCTGTACCAAGATCTCATTAGGAGCTATTTGGTTTGCAGTCCATGGGGTCAATTTTCTACATTTATGCGTGATTCTTCTATGAAGTATTGTCAGCAACAAAAGGAAGTCAGACAAAAGAATCAGGTTCCCCATAAAATTTGCAAATATTAATGCTCAAGATCCCAATTTAGAAACCCGGGGAGGAAAAAAATCAGTTTCTGTGCCTTTCCCAACCAATGCTCTCTGTCACAAAGTACTGTCTGATACATAAAATGAAGAAATTGAAACCCTTTGTTCCTAGATAATCAAATAAATTTCTTTGACAATAGTAATGAACTTTTTTTTCAACCTTTCACACAAATGGCTTTTGGGTCAGTATTGTTTTCGTGCCTCCACCCTCCCTGCTCTCCCCCACAGCACTGATTTTGTAGCACCCTGGGAGGACTTCTAGGGACATCATTATTGCTTCTTTCATTTCCACTCTTGCCAAAACAAGGGTCAGAATCAGTGAATAAATATTCCCAAGGGGAGCAGTGACAGGGGACAGAGGTCATAAACAGGGGGACATGGTTGTGTTATTCCCCAGCACATGACACAGGGCTGCAGACCCGCAACAGACTTACAGCTCCTACTCACCTGTGACAGATTATCCAGATGTTTGAGCTTAGTAGCAGAATGATGGCCTGAAATGAAAGTGCAGGGATAAAACAGTTCAGTTGAGCACCCTTGGTTTTTGGGGTGTTTATGTTACTTGTAGTTACCTCTATCTGCTTTTCATCTCTGCTATCATCACATTAATCCTTTTTACTTGATTATCTCTTCATTTAAGCTCAAGGAGTTTTGTTTG
The DNA here is from genome assembly GCA_013397375.1 of Toxostoma redivivum. Lineage (NCBI taxonomy): Eukaryota > Metazoa > Chordata > Aves > Passeriformes > Mimidae > Toxostoma > Toxostoma redivivum. The sequence continues at coordinate 55,173 of VXBI01001293.1, forward strand.
CACTGAATATTTTAAAATTTTAATCTTAGCTCAGGCAAGAAGCTTTCCTGCGTGTTTTCCTACTGAGTTTTTGCTGAAGGCATGAGGGATTCAGCTTGCACACAGACAGGGCATGCATTGCCTCTGTCTGTTATGGTTCTGTTGTTACCAACACAAATTTGTCTCATTCCCCCAGCTGACTTGCTTTCACTGCAGTGCTCCCAATTCCCTTGACATGACTTTGCTTCAAGTAAAGGTCCTTATATAGGGATATAGGGACTCAACTCATGGGTATTTAACAAAAGGACTTCCTTTTTTCTGTTGTCTCCTCATCTCCCCACATTTGTTAAAACATACAGAATTATTTGCCTTCATAAAGAAACAGCCTTTCCTCCCAGTTCCTTTTCATTAATAGCCCCACAGTGGGAGTTAAGATTGAAAAGGCAGATTGACCATCCTACTGTCATGCAGCTGAACCATGCTTGATGCATATGCCCCATAAGCCACAGATATTTATTCTTCTAAAATAGATTGATATTGGAGTTGTCTTTTTCATTCTTTCTGAGAGCTTTTACTAAAACTATTGTTAATATAACATTGGTATGACTGGAAGGATAAAACAGAAAAAAAATCCACCTCTCCACACTTCAGATGTGCTGGTTTGTGCACAAAGCTTTTGTTAGCAAATGGAAATGTCCACAAGGAGCTAATTTTTTTTCTTTGTTTTACTTTCAACTCTTTCCCTCTTAATCAGATGAAGTTGAAAAAACCTGGATCAAGATTATTCATCCTGTAAACTCCAGTCTCATGCCAGTGTGACAGACTCTCCTAGCTCACATATGAGCTTTCAAATGCTGTGTACGGTAGAGAATGTGGCTGCATCCTGTGGTTGTCATGGGGAAGAGTGAAGCCCTCTGCACTCTGTTGAGAAGCAGCACACAGAGCTTCTGCTTCTACCTATGAGATGTGTTAGACAATCAGTGTGAATAATCTGGGTGATTAAGCAGGAAACTTTATTATTAATCAGTACAGGGAAAAGTTTCCAGTTAGTTTTGGAAGGAGCCTCAGTTTGTTGTAGCTCTGTGATATATCTCTGTTTTAGATTTCATAGGGTTATCATGTGCTTTTGCTAGCACATAACTAGTCCATTATAAAATATTGTTCCACAACATTTTATAATGGGCTAGACAAGTATGATTCTTTTAGTATAAAAGACTGCAAACTTAAACTTAATTGCAAAGCTATCCTAACTCCTTTATTGTCCCATCACCATAGCATTTGACATTGTTGGGGAACTGTCAGGATTTCACAGGTTGTTGCCATCTCTGCAGCTTGGTGTAAAAGTTACTAGAGTGAGAGCAGAACATGAACAGATCCTCCAATAACCTCATTATCCTTGGAAACTGGTACAAAAAAAATCAGTGTGGATTCACTATTTTTATCTGCAAGTTACGGAGAAGAAGTATTAGCTTTCGCTGTACAGTTTGGCACAGACTTCCAGACCTGCTGGGATTCCTTCCCTAAGCTCTTTTAGTAGGGACTTTGAACTGTTGCTGTCTGAGATTTTTGTTACCTGCACCCAAAGCTGGTTGGTTTAGCTCGATTCACTTGGCTGGCATGAATGGGTCATGTGTTCACAAATAAGCAGTCTCTGCCTCAGGGTGCTTGCTTTAAGCTCATGCTAAGAGAAGAATAAACCAGGGTAATACACAATCCTTACTTGCCTCTGTCCTCCTTTTATTCAAAATCAGGGACTATTTTCCCTTGTGCTTACAGATAGGCCTGCACTTAAGAGCTCAAATAGTTCCTCTGACTGCACTGAGCTACTCATATGGTTAAAGTTATGCATGTGCCCAGGAGCCTTGTTGATTTGTGTCCTAAGGTCACATCTATTAAAACACATAACACAACACTAAACCCTCTCCTACTTATCCAAGCCCTGTTAATCTAAACTACTTTCATGTCTCTGTTCCATTTGGCTAATCAAGGCTTCAGTAGAGTTGCTCTGTAAGAATAAATACCAAAATCGGTTGAAGTCTGCCCTTGACAAAGCACTTCTGGCTCCCACAGCCTTTAATGAGAGCCCTGAGTGTGGATCTGAGGTTGGAATTTGGCTCTAATGAAAGGTGCATTTTTCAAGTCTTCTGTGAAGTGCTTCACAAAATGAGGGGTTTCAGTTTTTATACCCACACATCATATTGTACTTACAGTTACCTTTGGCTGAACGATTCCTGGAATTTCTTGCTATCACATCCAAAAAAATGACACATTGAATTGCATATCAGCTGCATACATAAGAAAAGATTGTTCTGTAGGACAATACATTGAAAATTCTGCTTGGATTATCCCTCATGTCTCAATTGCAATTTAGCTTTATTTTTCTCAAACTCTTCTTTTGATGTGTGTTCATTTGACTTTTTAGTAATCTTGGGAAGATGAACATATCTAACTTTCTAGTTCTTCTCTTTGCTGTGGGAAAAAGGAATGACAACCAATAGTTTGATAAAAATAGTTTTGTCAAGGGATGATTTTTCATTGATGGTGAAAGCTTGATAGATACTTATAGATAGCATAAAATATAATTATCTCTTGAACTGTGAGAAAAACAGCAATTAAAGAAATGTTCAGTCTGCTGATTTGCAAACAAGGTGTGCTCAGATGTGTGACTATGCTGAGAAGATGCTGACAGTGAGAAAAAACTCTTGTGGTTCAAAAGCACCTTTGTGCCTTCAGTAGCTGAATATATTTTCAGTAGCCATATTATGAGATCTGCAGATGCTGAAACAGCACTAACAGACAGGGCCTCCCTCCTACAAAGCCATTTCTTAGAAAATAAATTAAGAGAATTGTCTAGGATGAATGGAGTGAATTCCTCCCTGGACAGATTTATCTCTTCACATGGACATCAGAAGGGAGATCAGTGGCTAGTTTAGACTAGGCACATAACTTTAAAGGATTTAAAATTAATGGGATAAATCACAGCCAGGGTGTCTGGCTGTGTGCTGGAGCTGGTTTCCGAGAGCTGAGAGTCTTCAACACCTGAAAGAGAAATGGTCAGAGAGTTATCACTGTTGAAATCAGGGTTAGGTGCTTCTCAAAGGTGTCAAGTCACTTAAACCAGCCTTCAGGCTGCCCAGCCTGGGGAAATAGGTGGGCATAGATAGCTAAATCTCAGGAATTGTTTCAGTCCTCATACAGCTGTTATGTCAGAGACTTTTCTGTGATCCTGCTCCCCAGCCTGGTGTGTCCCCATTCAGTCCAGTACCCCCCTACCTGTGGCAGGGACCCATAGGAGTGGTTCTATAGGATCAGTGCCTGTCTAGCCCTTACCCCACCAAGGTGGGAGGTCTTGAAGTCTTTGCTGGCTTTTGACTCACCTTTGGGAGAAGGATGAGACCACTGTCACTGCAGCTTCTCCTGCACCAGGCACTTTTTGGAGAAGTGGGTAACTATTTGGAAGTTTTGAATGAAGGGTCAGTGAGCCATACCCCAGTCTCCATCTCCATTTCCAGGTGCATGGAAACCCAATGTAGCCTAAGATCCAGGGATGGAGATAAGTTCCAACAGTGCATGGATGAGTAATTCTGAAGCTCCAGAGAAAACTCATTATTTCTGCTTAAGCTCATTTCCTAACTTAACTCTTTCTGAGTGAGGAGTCTGCTTTTTAGTCCGGTGGGTGTTGTGGTTAAGAGTGTGTATTTTAGCTGCAAGACTAATAAGTTTTTGTAAACTGTAGCTAATATTTTCAAGGACTCAGACAAGATACTATTACTACCACGTTTTGGCACTTGATTGCTGCTGAGGCTTTAAAAAATTGAAATAATTGAAAGAATGACATTTAGTCTCAGCCTTTTTGTGTTTAAATTGCTCTGCTAATTTCTCAGTGAGATAATATTTCTTGTCTCAATAGGAGGATATCTTAATCACATGATATGATCTGATTTCTCAGCAAGAATTATTTTTCAGATCTGACTTTTTTTATGAGTCCAGGGTCCCAGAAGGAATTAAGCTTCTAATTTTAAATGCGAGCTAAGTGTATAAGTACTTTTGGTAATCTGGGCAAGAGTCAATATTTATTTGGTTTTGTGGCAAGCTCCCTTTAGATCACAAGCATTCAGAAAGAATATTTTTTTGTTTTAGTGGACATTTTATAGGAGAAGCATTTTATTACTGGGAAAGTTTTCCTATCTAACACAGATTTTGGGCTAGAATCAAATAAGCTTAACTGTATTCATTTTTGACACTTAAATCACACATTCATCATTTTTCAGTGAAGGTAAAAGTTATTAATTCCTTTAATGTACAGACTCTTCAGTCTTTAGAAAGAGACTAAGACAATAATTTTATAGCTTTATTTTTTGTCTTCAGTACTAGCACAACCTTTCTCCCCTTCCAAATTCTTCCTGTCATCATAGCAATTCAGTGCTGCTGATTTAGTGAACTGGATTGAGGGAGACAAGCAATCCAGCGTGTCGAATTTGAACTCTGACCTTCCCTTTGCATTGTTGCACAACTTCTTAGTTTTACTAATCAAAAAACATTCACCCTCCTCCTCTTTTCTCAAATGAGCAAAAATTTGAAATATAGAGGGACAGGGAGGTTTTGGAAATGATCAGGAAAAGACACCTGTACATTTTTCTGGTTTGGCTCTGTGTTAAGCATTTCTTAAGGATATGAAATCTGATATTATTTGCATTGTTCTACAAATATCAAAATAGGAGTAAATTCCTTAAGATTCCTATTATGCTTAAACACTGGAACATGTCCAAGCACATGACTTCTCATATGCTGTCTTCATCAATATTTGACACATGAATCATGATAAATTGAGATGGACAAGACATCAAGTGCATTTTAGCTCTACAGCATCTAAATTCATAGGGACTTCCAGTACATTTGTATACATTGTGAAAGACCACGATGCTCATGCTTGAGCTGTGGCGTGTTCAGTGCTTGCTGCTATTCCATTAGGTCATACAGTGGGAAAAAGTACAAAAATAACAAACTTGTTAGTCTGCTAATTGCAGGCTTGTTAAGTGATATTCCATTTCTGGTGTTTCTTTTTCCTCTCCATTGCTCTGATTAATGACTACTCAAAACAAATACAAAAAAGCCTCCTATTATAAAGGAATAAAATCGCACTGCACCTGAAGAATCTTTTACTAAATTTTCTAAAGCAAACTGTGCATTTGAATACGTAGCTACAGAACTGAAAGCACCACTGCTGTATCCCATTGGATTTATTAATTCAAATTACAATCAAATTTTTAGAAAATCATTAACTTATTTGTGACCCAGGAGTTCTCTGAATGTGGACTTTTCCAACCAAAAATTCTGTTTCTTATGTTCTTCTAGAACAAGAATTGCCTGTGTAGTTAGGACCTTTCCCTTCTCTATGTTTTTTGATAGAAATCTGAATTTCAGTGGAAAGTTTCCCATGGACTTTGAGGACTTCTGGATAAACCCAAACTAGTAGGAACACTCAAACCTCTTCTTTCAGTGGAAGAAAATAATTTTGTTTTAGTAGTTCATGAAGGAGAGCTTTTGTGAAATGAGTTTTGTTCTCTCTTTGCCTCAGATGAATTTGTAAGAGGATTTTGATAGCAAGTACTTATTAGGTAACATTTATTACTATTTGATATGGACACCTTCATATAGAATAAGACAATTTTTTGTTAATCTATTTAAGTCATTATTTCAATATTACTTTATTTCAAAAAAGCATCACCCAGGATACTGCTGAGTCTTCAGGGAGCTTCTCAGCTAGACCAGCTGGAATTCAGGTAGAATTCTTACAAATAAGTCCTCACAAAAATTGCCCACAGGTATGTTGGACAACATTTGGAGCATCCTCTATGGTACATTTTCTACAGTAGATGGGAAAATACCTTCTCAAACTGAGCAGACAACTCTGCCACACCCCAACTGTGGGCATCCTGCTAAATGCCATTTCACTGAAAGCCAGGATTTTACAGGTCCACCCAGGGATGCATTCCCTTTTAAGGGTGGTGAGGCACTGGAACAGGTTGCCTAGAGAAGTTATGGATGCCCCATCCCTGGAAATGTTCAAGGCCAGGATGGATAGAGCTTTGAACAACCTGGTCTAGTGGTATGTGCCCCTCCCCATGGAGAAGGATTGGAACAAGATAATCTTTAAAGTCCCTTCAAACTATGCCATGACTTTATGAAAAATCTCAGGTGTTTTAAAAGCTAGTTTTAAAAAGAGTTGCTTGCTGTAAACCAGGTCTTTCCTGCAGAATGGACTTTGTATTGGAGCACAAGCCAAACCCTTTGCAATTTTCCTTTCAAAAAGCACTTAATTATGTTGCTAAAACAACATAGAAGAATTTAATAAAAAAAATGGCCCTAGTTCTGTGTTAGGAAATTTTTTACTCCCTGATGTGGTCTCTGAGAACATCAGTGCAAGACCTCCTTGCAAATCATGTAGGTTGCACCTCATGTAACTCATTGAAATATAAGAGGAAAGATCTGCAGGTTGATATTTGCTGTGCAAAGATTATTACCCTTTGTAAAAGAAAAATATTACTCTTTGAAATACAGGCAAGTGGCATTGTGGGAAGGCATAACACTGAACAATTGAAAATAAAAATAAGGGAACTAACCAGAGCAACTGCAAAGATCCCAGCCAGCAGCCTCTCTCCAGCTATTCTGTTCAAACATATCTGCAGTTTAATAAGCCTTTTACCCCTTGTAACTTTACCATTCCATGAAAAATGACTCACAGATGAAATTCATCAGTTTGACATGGAAGGATGCCATTTATAGGCAGAAAATATATATCTTTTTAATCTGGGGACAAAATTTTCTATTACTTTTGCAATTGCAATGTGCTACTCAGAAGCTGTGGTGCCCATGGCTTTCATAAACCAGTAAGGTTCATTGATTTCAAGTCAATTAATTATTTCCTCAAAAGTTTTTAACTATAATAATATTGTGCCTGTGAAGATAGAGAGCCATGTCCTCACATCCAACTTTAGTCACCTTGACTTTCTCATTCATAGCTCATGATGGGAGATCTTACTTAGCTTTAGTATCCATCCCATTGACTTCTGGTGGTGTCTGAGTGAGTGGACAGCCTGTTCCTTTTGTACATGGATGTGGTGTGATGAGAGGAATCCCTCATACTATGAGCAGAAAACAAATGGATAAAAGAGGGAAAATATTGAAAGTTGTACTCTGCTTTAAATGAGGAACAACACCATTTCAACATGAAGAATGGGTCTAATCCATTATGTTTTTTCTTTATAAATTAAAATGGTGGTTTTCTGCCTTCCCTTTTCTTTGCCATGGGCATATGCAAGAAGCTTTGATGATTAACTAAAGTATTCTTAGCAGTTTACTTTTCATTAGAACCCCTTTATCTCTTAATTATTCATTTTAACTAACTTCTGTCTACTTTTTTATGTAGTTCCTAATTTTATTTATATTTTAAAGACCCTTCATTAGGCTTTTTGCACACAGTATACAAGGCTTTATATCCTTTCTTAACCAAACTGGCCTTTGTTGCCCTTTTCTGTGTTTAGATTATAACCAAGATGAATTTCACTTGTGGTCTCTCCAGCTGTTTTTTAAGTAGTTCCCACTTTTCTGCAGCAGATTTCCTTCACATTAGAAGATTTCAATCTGAATTCCATAGGGTATTTTGCCTTCTCTTTAAATCAGCTTCCCTTCATGTTTCTTTTCCACAGGTCCTAGCTTGTATGAATCCTACAAATGCAGTGTTATAATTAGAACTATGTGAACACAGTACTTCCATTTCTCAGAGGTTCCTGCAAACATTTGCTTTGGGTTTCATCCATATGAGCTCCCATTCCTTGGTAATTTTGACTTTGAATTTCATATGTGAACAAACCAAACATCACTGAGGTCAAATCCAATTCCAGTGAATCAACGTTAGGAAGCCCTGGAAAAAACCCCAACAAAACAACCCCCAAAAACCCTATGAAATTTTACATTCTTTGGGATAGAATCCACAGAGCTTAAATGTTGACATCAGTAGTTACCTGCCCATAGTGAAACTTTAAACCTGGAAAGTCAGTGCTCGACGTCTCAAATATAACCAGTGAAGGAGTTATATATATACAATATTTATATAATGTATAGAATAATATTTATATTATTTATATAAATCGTGAGCCCCTATCCTACAGGGGTCCATGGCTCCTTGTTTTAGCCTGGAGCACAGTACCTGGGCACACCTTCCTGTCTCGACAGGCTGGGTGAGAGCTCCCTCTCCCGTTTCCCTCTGGATCAGGCTGTGCCCTTGTGACCCCCACATCTGGCCAGATGGGTTTTCCTGGTATCAGACCCAACCCAGTGCGCTTGTTTTCCAGGTTAGATCTGGGGCAGCCTCGAGTTACCTGCCTTTCAGAACAAGAAATTATTCCACTCTCTTATTTTTGTATAGTTTTTATTCCTGTTCTCCGGTTAAATAGGAAACTCTGTTCAATGAGACAACTCAAATTGCCTAACACCAATTATGCAGTATTTACTGAAAGGGTCTTTCAGTGTGGAATAGAAACATTGGAAGATCTTGTTTTCCCATTTTATTTAGGTACTTCTGCTTTTCTAAAAATAAATGACCAAAAAAAACCAAAGGAAGAGAAATTGAAACTTTAAGCTAATTAACTTATTTATTATTTTATACCTCTTTGTAGGATGAAAGAATGAAAACAGAAGTACAAAGTGAGGGGAATAAGAATGTTTGCACTGAAATCACTTTAAAAATTGTGCAATGCTCTGTTTTAAGAGAGGTGATCATTTTGTGATAGTCTTTCACTTTAACAGTTACATGTGCATTGAAAATCTAACTTGTCAAAATTGATTTAAAATATGCTAATGCCTTTTCCACTATTCCTTGAATTTATTCCTTGGATCTATTCCCAAATCTATTCCTTGAATCACGAAACTGTGCTCTTTTTTTGTAAAGCATCCCAGCCGTAAAGGACACAAAAATTGCACCATTAATCTTACAATTATCAGTCTCTTATTCTTACTGTGTGGACAAGCCTACAGATGGAATGTCATCTCCTCACTCCTGAGTTTGGCAATTGCTGTGAATTACTGCCCAGGCACCCAACATAGTTTGTGGTCACTGTGTGTTGGATCTGGAACTGCTTAAAAAGGTTGGAATCGACTTAAAGCTTCATGTTGGTTGCTTTAGGAAGAGGGTAGCAAAAGGGCAGGAGAGCTTTAATTTATCTAGTGAGTATTGTTGACATTTTTTGTGTTAACAACGTTAGGAAGTTGCTGACAGTTTGTTTTCTTTATTTTTTCTTGTTTTGCTTAGAATTCTTCAATGGGAATGGAGTTTTTCAAGCAGAATGAAAACAAATTGTAAGTCACAACAGAATATAAAAGAAGGTGGAATTTTCCTTTCCAGACGTGGCATTTGCTGGAAACCATAAAAATGAAATAACAAATTACAGAATGGAGATAATAGCATTTTAGAAAGCCACATTAAATTAGAACAGTTGAAGGCAAATTCTTTGCAGCCGCTAGCGCCAAATTATGGATAGAAAGCCAAGAGGATTCTTAAAGATCTCTTTCTTAATTAATTTAACATTTTCCTTGTTGGCCTGCAGGTCTGCCAGTGTGAATAGCGTGTGTCTTCCCCATGGGCTGCAGCTGTCTGGTTTGTTCAGCCTTGGAAGCCGTGGGATGGTTTTCCTGCCTGGGACAGGTTGGGATGGGAGAGAGGCAGGGGCGGTGGGAGCCCACTGGAGGGCAACCGAGCTCCGTCTGTGTGACCCCCGCTTCTGCCTGACCCTTTGGAAAGAGCTCTGGTCTGAACTCTAATAACAGTTTACATTTCCACGTCCGTACTGGATCTGGGCTTTCATAAAGCCAGGCCAGCACTATATGTTTTTGCTCTCTCAAATATTACATCGTCTATTTATACTGTGTGTTTTTGTAGCCCATGATGTAATATGACAAAATTTCAGCCATGTGCATCACACATGCAAGTCTGAGCACAGCTGGGTTGTGTAGCATGGCTGAGGTAATGTCAAGAAATTTCATATTATATTTAAAATGACACCTGTAAAAATAATCTTCAATTTGTAATTTAAATACTGTAATACTCAATTATGTGAACTGACAGGAAGTGTCCCAGCGGTTTTGGAAAATAACATTCTTTTATCCATTGAACCTTTGATGCATTTTTGAACAGCCTTAATGGAAGTTCAGATCATGACCTTCTGCTTTGAGGGAACACAGTCAGGGAGGAATAAAATCTTCTCCCGCAGCAAGGTGAAGTCTTCTCTCTGCATATATTTTTGCTTTCTTGGAATGAAATGTCAGCTGTGCTCATTTCATCATTATCCAAGCTCAAGGAGAGCTCAAGACTGTAAATCTAGCCTAATTTCTAGTTGTGTGTCTTGCTTATGGCAGCACATGCATGCCATCTGTAAATATATATCCTGCTTTACTTCAAATGAGAGACTTTCAAGGTTTTCCTGCAGTTTGCCTCAGTGGCAATCAGAGTCTATTAATGTGGGAGTGAGGTTTGTGACTTGGCTATTGAAAAAGCTCAGGACTTCCAGGACTTGCAGGAATAAGTTTCAGAGATCTACTGAGCCACTTCTTAAGTATGTCTCCTTTGCTTATTTGGGGGTGGAGGAGTTGTGGGAGAACGACAAGATGTAGGCGTTGTACAAGTAGGTTATGAATGTGATAGCTCTGGGACTTCCCCTGCTGTAAATTACACCTTCTTCCCTAATTCCGTGGCATTTCCCTTATCCAAGAGCTGTTTCTTAAGCCTCTTTTAAGCCTTAATAGCCAACCCCTCCAACTTGTACCTGTTACTGGCTTCTGCAAAATCGAAGAGATTTCTCTTATGTCCTTTTCCATCGTGTACTTTTGAAATACTGAATGTGACTTCCAGAGAGTTGTGCTTTGTGCCACTTATATAAACTCTGTTCTTTCCATTCAACTCTGGTAACCTGATACTGCACAATAAATGCTAATAAGTTTCCTGCAGAGTAGTGCTCTTAAGACAGCTTATTTTTCATCCCTCCTTTCATGTTGTTCCCTTATTGATGACTCAGTCCATACCACAAGTGTTCTTAAAGAAGATAAAATGTAAATAACAGTGGAAGATGCTGGTCTGATAAGGCACTCAGAAGGACACAAGAAATGCTTCATAAAGAACATTTTTTCTGCACCCGAAGTTGCCTCTTTTAAGTCACAGTTACTGCCTATTATTCTTTGCAGGCAATTAAGGACAAAATGTTGCATTAAATAATTAACAACAGCAAATTAATGCTTTTGTCTACTGCAAATCAAGGACATATGCATTTACTGACCACCTTGTGAGCTGGACAGGGGTTTGTTTTCTATTGATAAAAAGCTTTCCTAAATATATTCTTTGTGGGTGAAACTCACCTGCAGGATTGCATCAGGAGAAGGTCTGAACAACCCCTGTGGATATGCACATGGGGAATCAGGAACAAAAAGTGTAGGAGGGCTTTGTCTGACACGGAGAAACTCTGTCGTGAAACTAATGTGCAGTATCTGCCTGCCACAGCTGCACATGCAGGAGACCCTCGTGTCCCCTTGCCCTGTCCAGAGAAGGGTGGGCTGTTACTGGGGGCATCCAAGGGCACCCTTGCCCATATCACAAGCCTTCTCCTTTCCTCTCTTTTAGCTCCCATGTGCTGTTTCTTTCCTTGGACATTGCTCGGGTGGTAAGGGTGTGTGCAGGTCCCAGGAAGATCACCTCCCTGCATGTGGTGTGTAGCAGCCCACAGAGGGTAAGAGGCAGCTGGCAAGGTCACCTGCATAGTGGGAGAGGTGGGTGCAGGAGAGGCAGGGCTGTGTCAGCTGGGGTCTGCAGAAACATCGAGCTGTTTGCTGCTGTTGTTGCAGGAGGCTGAGTGTGGCAGTGCTGTGGGACCATGCCCAGGGAGGAGACAGAGCTCACAGGCAGAACAGTAGACAGTGCCTGCCCTGAAGAGCTTCTCATCGATGCTTTAAGGCAAAGAACAACACAGCTGAGCCCTTTTTAATGCTCGGTGAGGAAGGAGAGCACATCTTTCCCTGCTGCCTCACGCGACAGACAACAGGAAGGAAGTGCTCTGCTCTTAAAAGTTTGTTTCAGTCTCATGTTTTGAAAGAGCAGGTCACTTCAAAGTCCCACCATAAAATTACCACATGCCATCTGCTTGTTGTGAATGTGCAAGGGAAGTTATTGGTGCTTCTGCCTTGTTTCTGTGATCCAAATGTATGTATGTGCCAATTATTTATTTTATTTCTAAACAGACTTGTTCGGTTGTCTCTCACCCTTCCAATGCGTCTTACACTGAACATCTTATTGGGATGTCAGCCCTTGGGGTAGGAGACCACATATGCCTGCACTGCTCTGCTCATCTGTTTGCTCAGATGTAAAAGGACCTCAGTGTCCATGACAAAACCCAGGGAGGGCAACTGTCAGGTTCCATGTGGTGCAAACGTGTGTTTTTGTTGAAGCAGGCTAAACCCAGTGGCTGATATTGTGCAGCTTTCCTAACAGTTGTAAGCCACAAAGCAGTTCAGGATAGGGGCCCTTGATGTGCTATTTCCAGAGCTGATGGCGTGGCAAGATTGTTGGTTTGTCCTGCTGTGTATCTCAGACTACAGACTTTTACCCATATGCTCTATTAGCAACCTTTTTTAGACAAAGTTTTTAAACCCTCAGTCACTCCAATCATTGGGTACCTCTCATTAGAGATGAGAGGAGCAGAATTCAGTTCTGTCTGCCGTTGTCACTTAAAATGTTGCTCATCTTGCCAAAATTCAGGTTCCTAGTCCAAGTCAGCCATTCAAATTTTGTCTATAGTCAATGCAGAGCTATCTGCACGTGCAAAGGGCATTTTTTCCCAGTGGTTGAGATCTATAGTAGGATGGATTGCAACACGATCATTTATCTCATTTTATTTTAGGGGGAGGTTGAACAAGAAGCTTAGATTAGATTGCTAGCTTTTACAGCACTAGGGTGGTATGACCTCTCCATTTAAACCCTTACTGTCAGAGTCCTTTCTGTGAATACTGGATAATAATAAAACCTCTGAAGGGATCGTCCTACTAGGTTAATGGAGCATGGTCTCAATCAGAGCCTTAAAAATGCTTCCTTATAGAAACAGTAACTGATCTCAGTGGGGTTATTCCTGATTTATGCCAGTGTAAGAGAAGGACTGGTTCTCAGGTTTCCTATTGCATTCAAGCTAGCTAATTTTTCACATTCATACCTATTTGAGGCCGAGTGCTTTACTTATTTGTATGACGTTTACATTTATTTTTAACCAGTACTTGTTAAAAATAAACTTTTCATCAGTGAACGGTCCAGGGTGGACAGATGACTCACATGTGCTAGTGGGAATGGGATGAATCAGCAGCACTGTTTGATTCACAGAACAGTCTTTCGTAGAGCAGCTGCATCTGCAGGCACTGGGCATGCTCCATGTTTCGGTGTGTTGCAGTCTTGTCCCCAGCACGACTGTCAGACATCAGAGCCATGGGGCTCACGGCACTGTGAGGTGCAGCAGAACCTATGCCAAGCCAGCCTGGATGTGTTTTCAGCTCTCCTTGGTATCAGCACATGCTTCCCACAGCAAACTGGCTTGTTCTGGCAGTGCTGTCTCAGCACAACCCCAGCCCTGGGGCAGAGGGCTGGAGGTGTGGGGGCTCAGCTTCTGGTCTGCACCTCTGTCTTTGGTGGTGGCTGGAACATCAGCTGGGCATGACCTTGCTATTGCCCCTGTGTGCCACCTGAGGCTGGCTATGCCCAAGCACAGTGGAAATTGACTTTCTACCTCCATGTATTTCCCAGGCATTCCCAGGAGATTGAGTCCCCCATAACACAATGTGGCCATGATCACAGAGTTATTACTGTATGCTTAAAGTTATATTGAATCTACAGATATACGTATTTATTCCTTTCTGTTAACCCAACTATATGTTTTCAGGCCTTAAAGCTGCAAGACATTTTTTATATTTGTTATTGAGAGCAGATGTGCCCAGTTCCAATCATATTCTACTGAAGAATGTCAGGGTTGTGAGAGGTTGAAGGGTGAATGCCTTTCAATCTCAATTATTATTTCCTCCACTCAATTGCCACAGCAGGGAGACTACAGTTGTTAATAAAGACCTTAAAAATATTCAAATGTTTTACAGATCAAAACCTCTCTTGTTCTCTTCCTTTTGCCTCCTTCTAGTCTTGAAAACTACTCTGGCTGTGCTGCTACTTCATCCTGGGACTGGAGCTAATCCTTTGTCCAAATACCCCAACTAGAGGCACTGAGGACATGCCAACCTGCTTTAGAGTGTCATCTAACCCAGAAACCAACCCCTTTTTGGGGACATGTGACCACATATCCTGCCATCTGTCCTGCAGACGCAGGGCCTTTCTGAAAGGACCTTGCCTTACCCATTGGTCTGCATCCTCTGCCTTTTCCCAAAAGGAGCGCTCTCAGGAGACTTAAATGGAAGGTGCCAAAAGCTGTTGCAAAATACTTTAAAATGCTCTTTCCCTTCTGCACTATGGATGTGGCAGTGACCAAAGTGGATGAGAAAAGTGCTGGAAGGAGAAGGGCACAGGAACCAAGTCTGTGCATAAACCGGCTCAGGAATATAGCCTCAGTCTCCTCTGCTCTCCTCAGGAACGGTTAAGGGATGCATTCAGATTTCTTGCAGGCTCCATGGAAACCACCATGCTGAAGACCAGAAAAGTCTAATTTTAGATCTATGAGAGGTTCTTCCTTTCCTTCTGGGGCCTTGGGAGAAGGATTATGGAAGAAGATGTGATTAATGCCCTCTCTCTGGGAGGAAGAAAACATGATTGTGCATTCTTTCCTAATCCCGTCCATCATCCTCAGTGATGCTCATGGGGAAGCTTATTTCTCCACAGGCAACATTTGCAGAACTAATTTCCAAAAAAATAGAAGTGACCTGAAATAAAAAAATCCTATAATTTTGCAATTATCTGCAGTGATTTAACCTTTATTGATTTTCTCAGTTTTTTTTTCTCTCTCTTCATAGCAGCTATTTAATATGACTGTTCAGTTTTTCCTGTGGTATTTTTTGCACTGAAAATTTGTGGTGGGCAAACTGTAACCATGTTGTGAAGGCAGGGATTTGAAGGCTAATTGGGAGATTTTAAAGAACATATGAGCTTTGTTACAACTTCTTGTCCTTTCTTAGTCGCACCCTCATCTCTGCTGTGTGTTGCAAATGATGAATATTTCTTCCATTGATTTCCTGACTTTCTAACTAAAACACAAACCAGGCACAGAATAAAGCTCAAAAACATCTTCCGTTTGGAAAGGAGATGTAAATAAATGTAATATCCTGGCTCAGGAGTCTTGTCATGTTAAGGAGCAGTAATAGTCCTGAGGACAGGTCTGCCAATGGGCTTTAGTGCCTTGGATGTTAGGGCAGGCCTGCTTATGTTCTTTCCAAATCAGCTGGTTTTAGGGAACTGCTAGAAAGCACCACTACTGAGAAGTGATGCCAAATCCAAAGCCATCAAATTTAGCATCTGATACTTTGTCCCTTCCTCCAAATATTATAGTCCCATGCTGTGCTGTTCTAGGCATGCAAGGAGCCTTTACCTGAAAACACTGAGAGCTCACACAATGCTGACAGGGTGGTGAATGTCATCCTTGGTTTGGAAAGACAATAGCTTGGGAAGGGACCCAGAAAAGTGCTGCCCACCCTTTAGTTTATTCACAAAATAAGCTAGTGGGAAGCAGAGGAAATCTCTGCATTGAGGCCTCGGCAACATCTCACTGCAAGCTTGGGCAGACCTATCATCATTACAATGTTGGAAGCTGGTTTCATTTTCACTAATTAAAGTGAAGACATGCTCAGCAAGTTTAGCACCTGGGAAGCCTTGAACTAGTAAGGTTCCTCTGTCTGCTTGAGACAGTGAGCAGGACTGCCAGCTCCTCCCAGGCACCTCCAGGGATGCCGAGGAAGCCCCCAAGGCTGCATTTGTAGCAGTGGTTGAGAGAGGTCACAGCTACTGAGAGGTGGACTCCTCCCTACAGCCAGCATCCCTCCTTCTGCTGCCACAAGCATTGCC
Source organism: Toxostoma redivivum (assembly GCA_013397375.1). Classification (NCBI taxonomy): domain Eukaryota; kingdom Metazoa; phylum Chordata; class Aves; order Passeriformes; family Mimidae; genus Toxostoma; species Toxostoma redivivum. The sequence continues at coordinate 71,233 of VXBI01001293.1, forward strand.
AGCCCCATTTGCCACACAACTATAGGGAATTTGGGACATCTGGGACTGGATGTGAGCAGCCTCAGCAAAGCAAAGGCTTTGGCAGCAGTGTTTGACTTAAACTGCTCATTGAGCAACACATTAAATATATGTGTGCTTAGGTATCTTTTGTGTCTAACAGCAGTGACAGCCTTGCTTCACCTCACAGATGTGGTGGCTGTGAGTACATCACAGAGCAGGAGGTGCTCTGATGGAGCAGGAGTAGGGGCACTGAGCACTTAGAAATGTGGGCTTTGAAAGCCTGCACCCTCCTCTCAGGGTAGGTAAATAGGAAAGCTCTCACCACATGGCTGCTTTCTTTGATAGATGAAGGACTGTCCAGGGAGCAATCTGAGATATACATTAGGCTCTCACACAAATCTGGGGAGTCATTTCAGTTGAGCAAAACTAAAGATTAAATATTATAGTTCACTGAAGGGGCTCGGAGTGGCAGTGAAAAAAGCCAGAATACAGTTACCTAAAATCTCACAACGAAATATAGAGCACAATGATTAATTAACCTTTTCTTCTGATAGCTCAGGAAAAGCCAAAATGGATGTGGTCACTCTGCCAGCCTTTGGGGAACATGTAGGACAGTTGTTCTTTTCTTAGTGGGAAGTGCACCGAGACATCAGGGATGTGTCTTTATACACTAATTTGTGGAGATGGCTGCAAAGTATTCAAGGCAATGTCACCAAGCAGCTGGGACTTCTGTGGTTTCAGTAAGGCTTTCTCATCTCCATAGGATGCATGTTCAGTATGGAGTGGTTTGACTTTTAAATAAAACATCAGAAAGCAGGAAGTGTTCATTGGTGAAAATATACAGATTTTATTTCAAGGAAAATCTTCCAAATTTTTGTCACAAAGCTGGGGGATTTTCCACTTGAAAACATCATACAGGTGCTTCACATCTCCAGTTTCCCTCAGGGTGGGCTGTCTGCCCCAGGCTTACCTGTCTCTGTGAGGCACCTACAGTGTCTGATGGAGTCTGGTGGCAGCAGGAGCTCTTTGGGATGATAGAAGCCCAGTAAGTGGTTTGGCAGGCAGAGAGCAGCAGTGTTAGGGAGTCAGAATTCCATATTTTTACAGAGGCTTTATCCCCAAAGACTCCTCAGCGTTAAAGAAATGGCCACCCAGCACAGGAGCCAGGGAAAGCTATGGTGGTGTCAGGACAGCCCTAAATGGGACCTCCAAAATGCATGGGTTAACTTCAAGGCAACATCCCATTGATTAGAATTAGTTTCTTTCATGGATTCTGTGTCAGAAGTGGGTGTGTCGATGGATAGAGTCCATATTTTCTCTCTCCCAAGTAAAAACCACTTGTGAAGGTGGCTTACAGCTACTGCTGGCCTCAGCAGGCCCCAGCAAGGTGAAAGGTCCTTGTTTCCCTAGAGGACTGACACATTATGATGGCTTCATTTGATTAAAAGGGGATGCTGATCATTATGACCCAAATTTCTTTTTATTTTTTTTTTTTGGCAATCATTCAAAGTGTTCCCAGATGCCCATAAGGCTGCTGTTACCTGCAAATAAAGCGTATCTTTATAACAAGGACATAATGTTAATGAACAATATCAAAATGTGCCATGTGCCTTTCCCAGGCCTTTTTTTGCGTTCTGATGGATTGAATGATGGAAGGGAAACATATGCTTTCCAGATTGAACCCAAAGAATTCACTAATTCAGAGTCCATGCTCCTTCAAGCTGCAGCCAAGCAGAGAATAAATTGGATAGTATTTGTTATCCACTTGGGATTAATTATTGAATTTTAGAGGTAAGTAGCTGCACCAGTGAATGTTACCAGTTTGTTCTTTAACTTTTAGTTAGAGCATCGAAGGAACTAGGAGGGGTAACTTGTTAAACACAAATAACTTGGATATTTCTGTACAGTGTAAACTGGGCAACAACAAAGGAGGTCAAATGTTCAGCTCATGAAATAGCATGTATATATTCCCTCTTGTTGAGGATTAGCTCAATTGTATTAGGAATAGGTATGCCCTCCAGGTTAGTATTACAGACCATTGACAGAGCAACAGGAAAAGTCTGGCTTTTTATAGTTAGTGCCACAGTTGACCTGAAGTTGGTACTGCCTTGGAAAAAATGAACATTACTCCCTGAAGGACTCATGTTAGCCTTGAGCTTTGGACTTTTAAGAAAGGAATCTTCCATCTGTCAGGCAGTACAGGGTTAGGACACTTGTCCCCAGGGTCTCCTTTGCTTATGTGATGAAGTTTTAAGGAAACTAGCTGATGACTGTGATAGGGAAAGAGCTGGATCTGAGCTTGAAAATCAGGCAGATTTTTGTTTCATTAAACACGCATCTTAGCAGGAAGTTGAAAAGGTAAGGTCAAGAGAGGAGGGTTGTGCTAGGGGTGATGGTGAAAAGGTTATGGATTAAAAATATAGTCTGATTGAGATATTTTTGAGATTAAATGAAAAATGAGCACTTGAAAAATGAGTAAATTAATCACCACATCTTAGCTATTCAGAGAATTTTCAGTGATCCACAAGGTAGCTTTTCATGTTTTCTGTGGTCAGGAGCTGTAGAACATTATAACCCTTTGCATATTTTATTTGCATTCTAGTTTTTGGGGAATATTATATAGGGCAACTGCTTTTAGTAGTTGTATCTGCTTTACCACTTTTCCTGAAGCAACACTGTGCTTTGGAAATGATGGCCTGGACTCTCTGTTTTGCTGCATTCTCCTTCCATCCACAGAGTAGAATTTGTGTGCACAAAGTTTGCTTTTGGAACTTCTGTCCCAAGCTGGTATGAGAGGATTTCCCTAAGGGAATGTAGGGCTCCAAACCTGCCACAGGTCTTTCACACAGCCTCAGACCATGTGTGGGGAGCTTTGGTCCATGGAGCCAGACTCAGCCTAGTCCCAAGGAGTGCCCTGAACAGTAGTGGTCTCAGCACTAACTGATTTATGCTTTATGCCATAAATTTAACTCAATGCCCTTCCCCTCCCCCTTTTTTAGTCCCTGTGACCTGATGTTCTTGGCAGTTATCTTGTAGCTGCCTCTACACTTTAGCCAGCTCTGCTCTGATAATTGCACTGAAACTGGAAAAACCCAGGCTTCAGCTTCTGCTTGATTTTGGTGGCTCCTTGTGATAAAATTAGAGTTTTACTTAAAGTAAAGGCTGAAGGGGAGAAGGGACTTTTGTTCTGCTGTACGTGTAGGCAATGGTGGGATATTTTGTGTTTTGTCTTAGTGTGCAGTGGTGCAAGAAACCATTAGACACTGCCATTCTTTTTAGCCTTGTATCTTACCTTAATACCTTACTCCTGACTGGCTTGTTTTACCAACTGGTACTGCAAATGCCCCATCTCAACCCTGCCCAGCTTCCTCTCTCGAGCTCCAAATCAATGTCCGTGGACAAAGTGGGCCATTGGGGTTCAGGAGGAAAAGGCTCCCTTCTGCTCAGTCAGCTCTGCCTTGTGTAGCACCTCTTCTCCCACATTTGTGTCCTGGCTGCCCAGCTGCTCCTTCCTCTCCAGCCTCAGTCTGAGGCACTGAGAAGAATGTCAGTCAAGGCATTGTTTGGGTTTTTCTTTCCAGATTTCATATGTGTTCCGTGAGTGCTGTTTGAATCTTGTCTGTCTCATTTCAAGATGAACAACTCAGCAACTCCTTTGAGATCCTGGAGGCTCATCATGAGAATATAAATTCAGCAGCATTTTCTTGAGGAATCGTGCATCTTTGGGAAATGTAAAATGAGCCCACAGTCACGCTGCCCTGCAAAGGAAACTTCTCAAGCTGCAGCCAGAACTCTGATTTCAAGCATTAACATTTTTAAATTTTGGCCAAATGGCAGGTGAACCGAGTCTGCCATCTCCACCAAAAAATGACACTTAGAGTAGACCTGTTAAAGCCTGAAAACTGTTTCTTTTCTACAAATTTAATGTTGAAACAAAGATTCCCTAGATGCGGTTGCAGCCAGGAAGGAAACAAGTACAGCAAACTCCCCCTCTATCTTACTCTTGTGATGCTGACTCCAGGTTTAATTTTCTCTCCCTCACTAGCTGTGGTCTATTAAAGCACGAAACTTGTAATCACATCTTTGTTAACAGCTCAGTGAATATAATCAAACCATCTATTTTATTCTGCACTTACCTTCTCCTACTTGCATTTCCTGATAAATGACATGAGGTGAATAAGACACTAAACAGAAAGCACTGGGCTTTCAGGACAATTTGTCAGAAATGGTCTCATTTGCCTGCCATACTTCCTACAGCACTTATTCACAGAGAGAAGATGTGGTTGCTACCAGTGCAGATGTGCTCACAATCTGTAGGAGTCTGGCCAGATGCACCTGCAGCTTCAGAGAACTCCTTCCAACAGATCCTTTCCTGTGCTGAGTGGAGAAGAGCATAGCTTTAGATATTGTTTGTCTCTCTCTTGTTCTTCAGACTGAAATGGTAGTGTCAGCCACTGATCATTTCCTCCTTCTTCCCATCCCCTGGAGTTATTTATCATAATGTGCAACTAGAAATACCATAAGACAAATGGTCTGTGCAAATTGCTTGATCTGCAAAGGGATGATCTGTGCAGTGTGGCTGCCACAGGAGAGAGATGAACACACTCTTTGCCTATTATAATAACACACTGGGGAGGAAAAATGCCTACACTGATTCCCGATTCCTAGAGTATAATGTAAGTCTTTATTGCCATTGTGTTATGGAAGAGAATGTGAGATAGAATTTGATATTTGTAGTATCAAATATAGCAAGTAAGTTTTCCCTCTGAAAATCGGATTAATTATTCAACATTTAACCATAGTTCCACAATTATCCAATGATTGGTCCCAAACCTGAACGATTTAGTTCCTCATTCATAGACATGAACCTTAAATTTCTATTGCAAGGCACATTTTAATTTGTTCCAAAGAGTCAGACTGCTACAGTTGTGTGCTTATTGCATATCAATTTTAGAGAGTTTATAGGTTGTTAACTATCAATACTGATGTTATCCTCAACTGTGTGGTTTAGCATTTATCGTGTGTAAGTCAATTCTTGTGGTCATGTTTACAGGTCTGATGTCTTGTTTATATAACTTCTGTGTGTGATCCAGAGGCCTGATGCTAAGGACTTCTTGCAGCAAAGAGAGTGATGAGGAGTCTTGATGAGTTTCTGAGTTCCTGAGCACTGATCATCAGTTCAAGGACCAACCTTTTTCTTGTGATCTCTATAGCCAAATAAGTTGCCCAAGTTCATCTCAATGGAAAATAAAATTGAGCATGGCACTGAGTGTTTCTCATCACATTATGTGGATACAGAAAATAATAAATTGTTGTGTTGAATTATTTTGCCAAACTGTGCATGCCCTCTTGGTCCATCAAGACTCACTGCAGGGAGGAATGTGCTGGCTTAAATGTCAACTCCACCAACCAGTGCTGAGTTGGTATCTACTGCCTCTGACTAAACTGTGCTAGCAGCACCCATGAAATACATTGCATTTGCTCAGGAGAGGAGTGAAATTTGTCAAGTTTCCCACACTTGTAACTCAGTTTTGTTCCCACACCAGAAAAATCGTTCTGAAGCAAGAATCAGGAATTTGGTCTTGGATTTGTTAGATAGAAATTATCAGTTTTGATAATAGTCTGTTTCTCAAGGAATATTTAGCAGAGAAACTACACTGAACATGACCAAAAGGCTACAAATTGGAAGCAATATTTCTAATTGCTATAGATAAAGGTAAAAGGGTTGTCAGGGAGAACAAAACTTGATTCCAATATCAGGCTTACAGGTGATTTAGAATACTTCATTGTTATTTTAGGCCTCAACACCAAAGATAAACCTGGGGATTTTTAGGAGTAAATTTAGTATAACATATTTGCAATAAGATTTGCTCCCTCAAAGAGTTGTACCACATGGTGGGCAGACTCTGACTGTAGGTTTGGGAGCTGCTTGCCATTGTTCATCAGATGAAAGTTGTTAAAGCTCCTTATCTGAGGAGATAAAACTGTATTCCCTCTCAGAAAAGAGGGAGATCTGGAAGACTGTGACTGAGTGACTGTGAAGGAGCACAAATCTATTTCTAGTTAGTTAAAAAATATTTAATCTCCTTATTCACTTATAGATGACCCTGCTATTCAATTATGCTAGCACTGGATTTGCCTTGACTTTTCATGACAAATGTCCTATTGAAATCCTTTAATTATATATCCTTACTTTAAGGCGCCTACATTAATGGAGAATCTGTTTTCCTGATATTTTGCTGCTCTATACATTGTTTTTTGCTTGTTGGAGTGTTTGTCGCACATGGAATAAATGCCTTGAAAAAGTGTCAGCTACAGCCTTAAGAAAGGTGTTCATGATCCTAGGACAGCTCCTGTGCCTTGCTGATATGCAGATAGGAATTTCCACAGGAAGGAGAAGAGGGTGCTGATGATATACAGCTGTAGGGACTTAGCTGTGTTTCAAAGGCAGAATCGTTCATCATATAGTGTGACCATAGGTAATACTTCAGGGTTCAAAACCTGAACCACTACATGAATAAAGTATGTGACCAAACCCTCATAATTTGTGTTAATTAAATAGTGTCTGTAAGACAGACAGTTTTTCAGGGTGCAACAACCTCTGCTTCTGCATCCTCAGAGGTGTCAGCAGAGGTGCATACCTGCACCTGAGCAAGGAGTCGGATGGGTGGGAGCTCACATCTCCAAGCTGGTCATCCACAGTAAGCTTGTGTTCAGTGCTATGAGCAGGAACAGATGACTGCTGTGCTTAGTTCATGCTTTTGGGGGATGGGGTTTCCACAGCTCTGGCTTATAAAAGGGAGCATAGTGCCTCTCTTGCTGGCTCAGCCCCATGGTCACTTCAGCTCACCACACTGACTCTGATCAGCATCAGGTGCTTCAGAGGGAGATGCAAAAAACACCACAGTTAGCAGAGCTAAGGTATTCATCATACAGTACAATTTCTTAGTGTCAAACATTTGGAGATTAAAACACTTACAGATAAGGTTGTACCACCACAGCTGTAGCTGTTGTTACTCTGGTTATTTCTCTTACCTTTCTGGACGTCCAAGCCATCCTTCCTGTGACATTAGAAGACACTAGTAAGATGTGTTGCAACAAAACTGATTTCTTTTGTTTTCTCAAGGTAGAGATGATAGTGTTCCCTATTGTACTTTCACTGTTAGCACTGGGAAGCAAAAGCTTGCTCTCTCAGTAATCTACACTGCAGTGAAAAATTGAAACTTTTTCTCTCTTAATTCCAGGCAGGAGGAAACTTTCTTTGATGAAGCACTGTGGATTCCCAATGCTTATTCTGTTGTCACTGCTGAAATCCACAGACTGTGCTAGCACAGAGCTCCATTCTGGAAAGAAGGTTTGTCTTTCCTCTTATGGGGAACCCTTTGCTACTATATTGCTTATTTTTATTTACCACTCTTTAACTGGTAAGTAGCAATAATGTATTAACACAGTACTTTGGATTTTACAAGGAAAATGAACATTATTCATATTTTATTCCTCAAACATAAATATTCTTAGGCACAAAAATGAAGTGTGTTTAGTTTCATCTTGCTCCGTGAAGCTAATGAAGATGAAAAGCAACAAGTACCAGTTTACATCAGGTAGAGTAATTTAATTCATGTTGTTATTTTTAAAATATTTGTTTGTTCATAGCTTGTCCTATTAAATGGAATGAAGTGGCAAATGATTTAATAAAGTAAGGTCATCACTCTACTTTTAGGTAGTAAAGCACATATTTTTGGCATTGATTTAATAAGTTCTATCTCTCATCTTTCCTATCCAGTAGGAGCATGACATGTATTTTTGATGAAAATACAGCTCTGACCACAGTCTGTATTTGTATCATGTCACCTAGGAGGTGTAATTGTGGACTGGCAGCCCAGAGTGCTCGAGGCAGTAGAAACACTCAGCAGGAGAAATGCTCCGTGTCTCAGAGTGTTTGCAGTCCAGGTGTTGCACAAGAGAGGGTAGAGGGACACAAACAGCAAGGTGGGAGGTTGTGGAAAGTAGGACAGTGCTGCCAAGGATGATGGGCAGCCTGGCACACTGCTCAGATCTACCAGAGTCAGCCAGGAACTTTGTTGGTGCAGTAGTCACTGAAAAAGAAGTGGGATTAGGAGATTTTGTGAATAAGGAGTCTTTGAAAGTGGTCTCAGTGGCTATTTTAAAGGACATCCTATAGGAGTTTGTCATTTGTCATTTCTGTCTGTGTGTTAGAAAGGTCTACAGATATGACATTTGCTTTCTCCAAATTCTTCCTTTTTCCCAAAACCAGTAACTTTGCATGGGGCATCGTCAGTTGTTGCTGATCAAAACAAGAGCTTATATGAGAAACATGCTTTAAAAGAAAATTTTGAATTCTGGCGCATCTTAAAAAGCACAGCACTGAAACTGGAAGTGCAACAAAATTTTTGGCAGTGTCTTCATAAAAGCCTAGTTTATTCATTAAAATGTGAATATGTAGTAAAACTTAAATTTATTTAAAAAATCACTGTTTCTCCATTTTTTTAAATTGTTCTACTACTGAAAATTTGCAGTAGTAGTTCACTTCTGTAATTTGTCAGTTTTTAGCCTCCTGGTTCTTGGTAATGGATTTTGGTCTAGGCAAAAGGAATCAAAAGAGATGTACATTAAGTTGCAACAGGCGTTTCAGCATGGTGCTGTGTGTTGAAGGGGTAAGTCTGACTGGCACCTCCTTTCCTTTGCTCCCACTTTTGGCATGGGATCCCAAGAGCTTGCATTTGTTCTCAGTGCTACTGTTTTGCACGAGACTGATGATTTTCACCTTAAACCTGGGGGTTAGACTGTCTTCCCACCTACTGCATTCAGAGCTAATGTACAGGCAAATAAAGTCTGTCCGAGGGCCAGTGAGTGGAACTTCCAAAGGCACAGCAGTATTCCAAGTCTGTAAGTTCTATTTTGGGAAGCCCCTCTGGCACTTTGGAGTGTATTTGCTGGGCTGTACTCACACCGTGGTGCTCACACCTGCCCTGCCTGTATTTGAAGCTGGGCAGTGGCACAAGGGCACCAGAGGCAGGTGCAGAATGGAGCTCAGGCACTCAGCAGGAAGGGCACACCAGAGGGAAGGTTGTTTGAAGTGGTGCTGGGCCATGCAGGCCATACCAGATGTAGATTTCAGCAGAGCCAGACTTCTTTAGAGCCAGTGTCACCACTGAGAACATGCCTTGAAGAGACCTGCCAGCTTATATTCAAGACTGTAGTAAAAAATAAAATCCAATGGATTCCTTTTTAAAATGTGTTCCACAAACTTACTCCAACCCTTCCTCTTTGACCCTTTGTGTTCAATTCACTTGAGTGGTGCCAGTTCTTGGTCCTATCATCATATTTCTATGGTGTTTTTTATTATTTTTTCCCCCTGTAGTTTCTGCTCAGGGGACTCTTTATTTCACTGATGAGCCATTTCCTCTAGAAAACGTAAGTAAATCTTCTCTGTTTCTCATGAGCTAAGTGTGGATGCCAGGTCCCAGGCTCAGTGCTGCACAGGTATGGACTAGCAGGATGACCCCACGCTGTTTGCTGTGCAGTGGAAGTAGTTCCACCATAAAACCAACCCCAGGCTCAGAGATGATTAAGAAAAGAGAAGTCCTGTTTCTACATCAGAGTGCCAAATGCTGCTAATGTAAAATGAAAGTAGAAGTGAAAAGAAACAAGCCATGTAAGTATGGGAATATAGCTAATTTATTATGGCAGGTCTATAGCTTGGCTCTAATCCCTCATTTGGAAATCAAAACCAGACTGCTGGAACTCACCTGCCAGACTCAATCTGTTTCATAATTACCTGTGGGTTGCTATTTTTGTTTACCTTAATAGCACAGTAAATACTGCTTCTGCCTTTGTTTATGATCTATTTAAGTGGTGCTTTAAATAGATGATTTAAATATCTTGAAGAAATTCTGGTTTTAATAGCACCCCAGTGACTACCTCCTTTCACCACCCAAAATAGAAGCCAATGGATCAGGCCTCCAGCATGAGCTATATTAGAGGGGAAAGAGATTTTAGTATGCTGCCAAGCCTGATGTTTATAATGACCTTCAATTTTTAGTTGCTGCAAGTGATTAGAAATCATGGGGAAATTTCTTTTAAGTACAGAATCCATTTCTTTAGAGGAAAGGTCCAGCAGTAGGATGATTTAATAAAAATAATAAAAGCCTGAAGTCTGATTTTCATTCCCTCTTTCTAGAGAGCTGAGGCTGGAACAATGGGACAAAGAGCTGTCTTCCTCACTGGTAGTCCTGCAAAAAGGAGATGCATGACGTAGGAGCAAATGAATTAGTTCACTGGTAGCAGTGCCTGGGTTGGACCCTCTGTATGCATGTGCTTAAAGGTTAGAATTGGTTCCATCTCCCCCTATTAGATACTGTGAATCTCAGGATGATTTTATCACTTGTTGAGGAGAGAAATTAACTTCTCTCTTGGGCTCAGAGTTGTGCATGACAGTATTTCAGGCTGTAGGTAGTAATATAGTAGAGAGAAATAGACTGGTTTCCTCAATACTTGGCTCAGGTGATGCTCAAATCCTCCTGCTCTTTTTTTTTTTAATTTGAGGATTTTGAGAACCAACATGATTTTCATGTGTTAAAGAGGCTTCCTGTTACCAATGAGATCTACAAGGTCACACAATTGCCCAAACTGACCTTGATGTCCTCTAAAAATGATGTTTTGAAATTAACCCACCTATAAGAAAGGGGAATTCTCAGAGTTTTGGGGTACTTGAGTTAAATACAGAGTATGGCAACTAAAAAAAAAAAAAACGATGCAGTTATGTACAAGGAATATTATGAAACTCCTCATCATAGCTGCTTTTGTATCTGTGTTGGATGAGGTAATTACAAGCCTAGCCCAAAACACTTTGCGTGCTAAAATAGCTCTTTTCCCTTTGGAAAATCTTACTGAAATGCTACCTCTGTAAACAAAGTAAAATAAACCAAATTGTAGCTCTGAGAGGTTATTCTCTTGGGAATTGGTCACTTCAGGTCACACAAAGATCTGCTTGGTTACGTCTTGGTTAAGGTGATGTAACCATCCCTATACTATCAAAGGACCTTCCAAGGAAAGCAGTACTAATAAGCTAATAACAAGGTTTTATAGAGTCTCTACTGCTTCTCCATTTTGGGGGTGGTGCTGTCAAAACATATATTTTCCTGAGAGAATCAGGAAGCTGGAATGATTTCCTTTGTCCTATTTAGCAGTTGTGTTTTCTGAAAGTGGACTTTTCATGAGTTTTACTTTGAAAAAAATCAACAGTTGCTGTTTATGAAAATAAGAGGGAGCTGAAGTGCCTGTAGTGTTTTGTAATAGCAGGACACTTCTCTGAGAGGCCAAATTAAGGCTGGGTTTCAGAGTCTGATTTTAAAATCATTACTTTTACCTTTTTGTGTACCTTTAAATGAGTCATGCCTAGAAAGTAGCTGATGTCTCATGGTACTTTGATAATGTCTAAAATCCCCAGTTCCAGTCCACTGCCTAACCAGTGTATTTTTCTCATAAAGAAAAAATATCTCAGTTGGAAATGTCAATGTTCCTCTCTACATGCAGAAAGAAATAGGAATTTCAACCAGTTTTAACTGAAATAAATTTTCCCTTCTTTACAGCTGAAGGGAAATCTTTACAGTCTAACATTTAATGGGTTGTACCAATTCATGTTTTATGAAATCTGATCATCTTGTTCTACATTTTTAACTTTGTAACTAAACTCTTTTAATTTAGACTTTGGAATGAGCAAGGATATAATAAATTTTATTAGTTTTTCAATTTTAAAAAGCTTGTAAAGATTATATTTGAACCTGCAATTGAAAATGATCATCAACCTTTTTTTCTTCCATCTAAAACAAATTTGAGAATGCTATCATTAATATATGAAATTTTACAGAGGCAGAATAGTTGAAAACATATGACGTGTCACACTTGTAGACAATTGGTATCCTTTCTTGCAGTCTTATCTGGCAAGCTATCAGAAATGAAGGTTATAAACTACTATTTTATTTATGAATCTGTTAGGAACTGTGATTCCTATAACTCATCTAGTGTGGAAGAAGAACAATTAAAATACAAGATTGTTATTTGCTCTCATGTAAAGGTTGATGTCAATAAAATGGAAAGAACTGTGTGGAAAAAAAATATATATGCATGATCAAAATTCATTAAAACCAAAATTAATTTCCTTCAATTCTAATTATTTTCACTATATCTTTTACCTTTGGCAGATTTTCTTAGGGTTGGAAACTGTAACGATAGAGTTTTTCACTTCTAAAGAGAAGTGATAAATCTGAAATGAACAACTGTTAGTATGATTGGTAGGTTGCTGGAAGAAAACGCTTTTTATGCAGCATCTTGTCCAAGATTCAATCAGGCTGAAAACCAAAGCATTCCAGTCAGGCAGTTCTCATGGATTTTCAGTAATGAACAAGATAGGGTGGGTGGGGGAAATATTTACCAGTGTCTCTAAGGCTTTTGAACTTCATATTCCTTTGCATGGTTAATTTACTAATCACAAGCTACCACAGCTGGCTCTTTCAGCAGATGGCTTCTTCGTCCACACACAGTCCTTGTGACTTGTGGCAGGGCATGGCCTGAGTGACAAGAGCTCTGCTTTCCCCAGCTGATGGCTTGTGTCAAGTTACAGACAGATGAAAGGACAAACTCTCCTTAAACTACTCATGACAAGAGGACAGTCTCTGTAAAGATTTGATCATTCCAGCTCCAGTGACTTCAGGCCTTAGGGACAAAAGTTAGTGACCAAGGGCCAAGACAGATGCTTCAGCTCCATGGTGAAAGAAATGAACCTTGGCCATATTGCTGGAAGATATGGTTTGAGTTAACAATACTGAAGAGAGTAATGAAAGTCCATGAATTTTTCATGATTGATTGTAAACTTATTGTCATTCTCCATGACATGAAATTGAAATGGATGTAGTCAAAGAAAATTTTCTTTTCAGCTGATATTCAGTAGTTCATCTAAATGATTATGTTGATACTTGGTTTGCTTTAAGCTGATGTTCTAAACAAGAAAATGAAAGAAAAGAACAACATAGAAAAAGGCCAACCAAGATGGGTAATATCAAGGTGCATTTTTGTCCATGTGATGCTGAGCATTTTCACAGAGCCACACTTCCTTCCTTCTGGTAACAATCAGGACTCAGGTCTGCCGTAGACCCTTTGCTCATTTTCTGGTCAGGTCATATTCTAATCTATAGCTTCTTGTTCCTGGGGTCATAGGCTTCTAAAATGATGGTTGCATATTTCTGTGATTAAGCAGAAAAATTTACACAGAAATGTGCAAAACAACTGCAGCTCCTACATCCCAGGGAGAAAGACAGGTCACTATAAAACGTCATGAAAAAGGACAAAACCAGGTCAGCCTTTATATTTGTTGTCTTTATTATCACATCCACAGCCACAAATTTTTCATCAGTTCATCTTTTACAATTTAATTTATCTACTTGCACTCTAAGAAATGCAATATTACTGAGAGCTCTGCAAAAATCATTGCTATTAACTATTAGCTAAAAAAAATGCTGTTGAAAAATCTTCCCATAAGACTGAAAATTTATGTTGTACAAGTCTGTGGCAACAGAAAGTGAATATTAACTATTTTTTCTTTTCTTTTCTTTGGCTACTACTGGGTGTTCTGTTAAATGCCTGAAGTGTATAAAGCACAGTGTTAAAAGAACAGCTGTTTCATAAAATATTGAACTTATGTTCTTACGTCTTTGACAAGTATTACATTGAAAATATTTGTTTATAGAAGCCTGTGCAATATGAATATTTAAATATATAACAGCTTATGTTTTAGTAGAAAGGTCAGTCCAGCTGAAGAACTTCAGAAAAGGGCAACTGATGTGTGGGAAACTGATCTACATCCACTGAGGAGTTGCTAACTTTGCATATTGCTTGCATTAAAATCGTGACCCATGGTGTAAAATGAGAGTAGATGAGTATAAGGGTGGAGACATGTTTTAGATTTAGATGAGATGAGAACTCCACTATGTACCTAGAAATCTCCTAATACTGCCATTGTAAGTTTCCTACTAATTCTTGGTTAAATGTCTGTGTTTCAAATGCAGGAATTTGCCTTTAAAAATGTAAAAAAAAAAAAGGTAATTTCTTGCATTTTGAGTCTGGGCTGCGACTGAATGCCTCAGTGAATCAGAAATAAGTTATTTTATCTTTACACATATTTCTATTTTACTGTGTTTGGGCCTTGGGGAGGTGTTCATCTAACAGGATTTTGTGAGAAAAAAATGCATGGAAATTTTTGTGGAGACACTTGTTTACTTATTTCTCTTTTCAACAGAGTAAAAAGCTCTGTCTGTTTTGAAGGCTTGTGCTTTGAAATATAAAGGGCTCATCTGAAATACAAAGTACCTCTTATGCCTGGGAGAACAGAGGGAAGGGAGAAGGTGGGATTCCCAAAGCCTTGTGGCTTCTCGCTTCTCTCAGTGTGCAGGAGACCTGTCAAAGCCCAGGATGGCCAGAGAACATGTGCAGATCTCCAGCACCCTGCATCAGTGAAGAAAGATTAGCCCCACAATGTGATTCCAGAACTTTTCCATCATATTGGTGAGAAAAAGGGGAGCAAAAAAGCCACAGCACAGCACTTCATCTCTGGCTTTACATCCTCTACAAACATTTCATTTAGCCAGTATTTTGGCTCTATAAAATAAACAAATCAGTACTGCAGAAATGTCAGTTAAATGAGTTCTAGTGCTTTTAGTGGGCTTCACATGGGAGACACTGGATTTGTACTGATTTACACCAGCTGATGAGCTGGCACAGTATGTATTCTCTTCAGCTTTTATAAGATAATTAATGAATAATTCAAAATTCCAGTGCTATGAATGGTGGTTGTGCCTCAAAGAAGGAATGACTACCATTGCTGTGTTGAGAGATGTTTCACAGGTTCTTTACTTTGATCGAAACATTTTGAAATGCTCCTTGGAAGAAATCCAAACAAGCCCAAAGTATGACAACTTCTGGTCAGATTCCCACCCAATTCTAGTATTTCACATCTAAAAGTCTTCAACTTTTTTTCATGTGTCAAGGCAATTAATATTCCCTCATCAGCTCCTCAAGATAACATATGTAAAGTCATCAGCATCAGGCATCCTCCTCTCAGTTGCTGCTTTTCTCTTTAACTTTTCCAGCACAGGCAACAGTTCACATGCTGAACTCTATTTGGGATACTAAAAACCTTACCTTGTTTAGATGTCTAGTTCCCTCTTTTTTTTCCTAGCAGGATGAATGGAGAATTTTGGACAGATCATATCCCTGGCCTTAGGCTGACCCCACTAAGGGACCAGCTGTGAGACTGCTCATTGTTGCTGTGAGCAGATTTTGATACACCACTGAGCATCCCTGCAATTCTGTTTTCACCCCCAGAATTCACACCCTGGAATAAATAATTTTGAACAGCAATTGTAATGTAAGTGTAATGATGGCAAGAGATGCCAGTTTGACAGATCTAGAGAGCTGCAGCCTCTGCCTCATTCTTCGCTTTTATGAGAACACGAAATGGGAATTTGATCCCATCCCTATCTGCAACATCTGCATACACAGACCTCTCCCCGAGCTGGAGTGATCTGCTCTGGAGCCAGCCAGATAGTTTTCAAACAGGGTAAATATAGCCTTTGGAGGAAGTTTTCCTGTGTAGGGAAGCCAAGATTGCCTCTTTACAACTGATTTCCACAGTTCAAACACCAGTTTTCTCTGTTACATAAATTATTTTACTAGAACACTTTAATATCCAGTAATATTTTATGAAGTGAATCATGCAGCTGACAGAAGGTTTTTGTACTACAGAAGTGTACAGCTGTAAGGTGAGGGGAATATCAATGGGTTATGTTTTCTGAAGCCCTCCCTTATGGATTCTTTCTGTTTCCCTCCAAAACCAGGCATGGGATACAAAATGTGACCTTGTCAATTCTGAGAAGGGCTGAATAAATACTCAATGATTTTATGGAATGATCATCTTAATATAGCCCAGAATGAAAATTTTTTCTTCTGCAAAACACCACATTTGACTCATCATGAGTTTGAGATCTGAAGTACCTCTGAGATCTTTCCTGCTGAACTGTTGCCCAACCACAAATATTCTCCACTCTGTATCTGCATTTCAGTTCTTCTGTACTGGAGTTTATCTTACCTTACAAAAGACATTAAAAAATAAGCATTCTGTCTATGCAGTTCCCAGGGCTTCACTTAATTGCAAAGCAGAGACACAGGGATCTCTGGAGGGCAATTCACCCCAACTGTCCCAGATGCCTGGATTTCACATGAACTATTGAAAATTGTCTTTCAAGAATATCAACCTGTTTGACTATTTCATCTCCCAAGATCACACTGATTTCAGAGCTTGTAGTTCCAGTGCTTGTCAACCCTTTCATCCTGATGTTATACATGTAGAATATAAATATCCTATTTATAGTGCCTGTCTTCAAATAGCAATAAATACCTTCGTTGATAGATTGCTTAGAGTAGGGATTCCTATCAAGTGTAGAGAAAGAATATTATGGGTGTTTTTCCTAAATTCTACTTCCCTAGTTTGGTTATAAAAAGTAGTGCCAGTGTCAGGACATCTTGCAAGGACTATTTCTGCAATACCTATACCCAGGAGGCTGGCATTCATGTACAAAAAGTAAATTTAAAGGCCTTGACATGAACTCTTCTTGATACACCTGCAGAATTCTCCTTTTAATATTTTAATTATTTTTCTCTATGTTTTTAAATTATTTTAATTAATGGTTCCCTGATCAATTAGCCTGGAAAATCAGCCTCCCTGGTCTTATAATTCCTGCTTTTACAGTATGCTGAGACAGATTTTTCTGAGATTCATACAGTCATCCATGAATCCTCAAAAATAATCACAACTGGTTAGGTTGTTCTGGGTAAGTTCTTCGAAGTGTACTTAATGGCATGCAACATTAATTTTCTAAACATATTTTTCTCTTTCTGATCCCTCAGTTTTTAAAAAAATGTAGGTATCTGATTCATTGTGGGATTAATGCTGACATAGTTAGAAATTACTGCAAACAGTGAAAGAACTAATGGTCTTTTCTGTGTAATTTTTTTCTTAGTAGGGAATGAGTCTCTGTGCTCGTTTGATTTCTAACATGTAGCTGCATTTTGTTCTCATTTTTCATACATTCTTGTGGCAGCTTTTCTAGTTTTATCCATGCTTTTTCTTCTCATCCTTAGTTGCTTTTCCTGGATCTCAATTTTCTTCTCAGCTTTCTCTGTTCCTTTTCAGTCTCACATCCTTAAAGGGTTCCTAATGGGGCCATATCAACTTTTCACCCCGATCTTGAATTCTTCCCCTTTTCAAGTTCTCTCATGTAGAAATTCCCCATATTGTCTTTGTTTCCCTGTTCCTTTTCCTGAAAATATCTTCCAGTTCCTTGAAGTTTTGTGTAGCTCATGATCCACTCTCGTGTGAGCCCAGGTGGGTGACTCCATCCAGCCCTGGGGTCCCAGCACAGGAAGGACATGGACTTGCTGGAGTGTGTCCAAAGAGAAGGCCACCAAGGTCATCAGGGGGATGGAGCACCTTTGCTATGAGGACAGGCTGAGAGAATTGGGATTGTTTAACCTGGAAAAGAGTTGAGTGATCCAAAATTGTGTCCTTCCAGTTCTTGAAGAAAAATGGAGGGGACTCTTTACAAGCACCAAGAATGACAGGACAAATGGGAATGGCTTCAAACTGAAAGACAGTAGGTTTAGGTTAGACATTAGGAAGAAATTCCTTACTGTGTGGGTGGTGAGATACTGGAATATGTTGCCCAGAGTAGTTGTGTGTACCCCATCCCCAGAAGTGTTCAAGGACAGGCTGGATAGGGCTCTGAGCCAGCTGAAGTGGAAGGTGTCCCTGCTATGGCAGGGAGTTTGGAATTGCATGATTGTTCAGGTCTCTTTCAACCTAAACCATTTGTCTTGGGGTGACTGTATGATGCCTGTATCCCCAAATCGTCTGTTCTGTTGGTGTTGAATATTAAATTCTGCAACTTTAAGACTGGTTCCAGGAGTGAAGCAGGGGGAAAGAAGAAGTGCAGGGTTTGTTATCAGAGACCGCACCAGCTCCCCCGCATTCCTGCTGGCTCTGNAGAGGTTTCCTCCCAAATTTGCTCTAAACCAGGACACCATTCTGTGATGCTATGATCTTTATTGTGCTATTGTTCCTGTTAAAGAAAACTCTTTTTTTTCCTTTCTCATCTGCTCTTCTCAGTCACAAACTAAAACAACTTCCCCTTTTCTGTCCTCCAATTATTCTGCAATGTATCCCTATTGCACCTGACTTTCAAATAAAGTCACTGATCTCCAGGAGATCCTGCTCTTTGAAAGCTTCAGAGCTGTGCTATCAGAAAGTATCATTCCTGTCTTCCTCCTTATTATCTGTTTATAGCATGCTGTGGTGTTGACACCCCCCCTTTCTGCTTCCTTTCTTGTCACCAAGAAATAGGAAACACTCAGACCTGTTTCTGGCCTTCTCCTGGATTCCAGACATTGCTTTTCGTTGTTTTTTTTTTTGTTTTTTCCCATAAAAATAGAATTTTCCTATTTTTTTTTTCCTGAACTTTCTGTACCAGTATTGAGGTCTTACTTAGATTTAGCACAATGTTCCTTGTGATGTATCTAAGCAATGTCATATTCTGTTAGGAAACTTCAACTTTATTATTCTAAAGGAGCATTCTGCAAACACTAAACACTTCTTGCAACCAGGTAATTTATTTGGGAACTACTCAGTTTATAATTACAAAAACACAAAGCTGCCTCTTTTTCCAGAAGGATGACAAAGCATATCTCTCTTCTTATAAAGTATAGTGTCTGTTACTTATGTTTTTGCCGATCCAAATCTTTCCCCTCCTCTGTCCAACTGCACATAGCATATATTCAGTGCTAGTATTTTCTTTACATTACTCTAGAGCTAGTTTTTTGGTGCCTACAGGACAAGCAAGGGCATATTTGTAATTGAATGTAGAATTTTATTGGCACTACAGAAACTCAAGGATATTTCTTTATAGAACTTATTTTTGTGGTTTTGTTTCAGTGATAGTAGGGGATGTCCCACTGCCAATTTACCTTAATTCTGGATTGTATCCTCATGTCCACTGAATGACCGTTACAAGATATAAAATCTTCATGTAATATAAGAAAACCAACCAAACAACAAAAACCACTACCAATTCCACTACTGTGGAATGCTATATGCTTTGTAAAATCATTTTGCCTGTTGCTCTGGGTAGAGGATGCGCAATGAACAGTTGTAAAACAAGTTAGTTTTACGTATGCATTTCTGCAGAAATAAATCGGTCACTAGAGAATCATTCTCTTGGAAACCAAACACTGCGGGTGAGTAAAGAGGCTTGGGAGTGGGGATAATCAGCCATGGCTACATCTGCACAGCAAGGACCAACAATAGTCTATCCCAGAGAATTGTGTAATACAACAAAATCTCCCCCTTAACCTTGAATCTGTCTTCATTTGAGCTAAGTCCATATTTAGTTCATTGCTCCCAAACACACAAGTGTTAGCTTATGGGAAAAAAAAAGGTCAAGCAGAGTCCAGCTGACCCCTTTTTGTTTCTCCTTGCATTTGATTATTTATCTTTTTTTTTTTTTTTTAAAAAAAAAAGTTCAGCATGTTACAAGCAACTCATATGTGAAAGAAATCTGGACATGAGCAGATAGGGATGCAGCATGATCTTTGCTGCCATATAATTTTCCATTGTGCTTCCCATGAGATCAGAATACATCTACAACACCACAAATAAATAAAGAATTATGAAATACTCTTGACCTCTGCAGGAATACTACCTCTCTCCTCTAGGCTGCTCCTGTAATATTGGTCAGAAAACACTCAATATCCATGATAATCCTTGCCAGCATTTTTGACACCAGAGTTCAGATTGTATTTTCTGATGTGCTAAACAATGTGTTTGCTGACTGTTTCTTTGCTCCACTTCTGTGCGTTTTTCTAGGAAGGCAAAGAGAATATGGACTGGGGAGCTTCTTGAAGCAATACCCCCCTCTTTGCCAGCTGTCATATTTTATATCATGGATTCCTGCTATCATGGACTCCTGCTTTCACAAAATGTGTCCACAGGGCTGAAGGACCCTTAAACTGTCTTGTGTCCTTGCTTTGGCCAGTTTGGATAGATCACTGCATGATCACTTATTATTCCTCCTGATGAAGAGCAGTTGTTAGGGCTTTACTTTTTTCCTGATTAAATTTTTTTCTGTAGGACCAGGGGTGTAGCCCGGTGTAGTTATATCATGTCACTTCACCTTTTGTGTTAGAGCCAGAGATCTTTTCCTACTTCTCAAAAGGGATTTCTGCATTCATTCCAGAGGGCAGCAACCCTGTGTTATACTGAGCATCATTGACCTCTACTAAAACCTGGCTTTCCAGGCTGCAAATGAGCGATATCTCAGAAGAAAATTAAAATGTTGGTTTTGTTTGGTTTGTTTTTTATTATGGCTAATATCATCACAGTAAAAAAGAAGGCAACATCCTTTGGGATTTTCCTCATTTATAAAACGAATTAGCAAACATGGTAAATATATAATGTAATGGCAAATTATCAAGGTTTAGACATTCAGCCTGGATCAATTCTTACCACTAATATCTTTTATGCATATATCCAGTAGGATATGGGGATATAGGATAATCATTCATATATAAGATATAACCTTTGGGTGGATTCTACATATATGTTGATGTCTTTAAGTCCTCTTTGCTTATTTAAGAAGATAAGATTGTTTTGTCTGGTATTCACAGTGCAGCAGTCCATGGCATTGAAACACCAGAGAGAGAGCAGATCTCTGAAGGCCACTGAATTATTGAATATTTCTACTATGCCTGACAAAGAAAGTGACACTTGCTCAATTTCCCTGCTAGAAAAAAACCTAAAAATTTTCTTTGAAATAATTGAGTAAACTTCAGAAGTTTGAAATCAAAGCTGCTACACTTAGTGCTATTTTTAATTGATTGAACTATATTTTTACTAGAAATGTAGCATTTCTAAAAATAAATAATGAGACCTGGAAGCTTTTTTTCCCCCCAAACATACTGTATCCTTTCTTTGCCAAATCACATCTAACAGCTGCAGACTTTATAACATTATATAAATGTTCAGACTGGCTATAAAAGATTAAATATAAAATTCCAGTGCATAGAACAACTGGTATAAAGAACAACAAAACTGAACTGACTAAAGGCTGTTCTTTAATCTACCTTTATTAATTGAAAACTTCATCAGAGATCAGAAAGAATCTGTTTTCATTGCAAGGTGCTGTGGTAAGGGTGGTAGTAGTTCTGGAAGAAAAGTACACTGAGAGCACAATTCCCTCTGGAGATATCTGGCTTGAGAAGAAGACAAAACTATAATTTTACTTTAGCTCATGGCTCCCCCTTAAGTAGGTTGGGAGTTAGGGAATTCTTAAGAAAAGAAAACCTGGAGAACATTTGCTGTTTTGTTCCAGGTC
Source organism: Toxostoma redivivum (assembly GCA_013397375.1). Taxonomy (NCBI): domain Eukaryota; kingdom Metazoa; phylum Chordata; class Aves; order Passeriformes; family Mimidae; genus Toxostoma; species Toxostoma redivivum. The sequence goes on from VXBI01001293.1 coordinate 92,730, forward strand.
TGCAGTCCCCCTGGACTCAACTCTGTGCCAACACCATAACAGATAAGACAGTGGGAAGAGAGAGCCAAGAGTGAATAAGCTCACAGCTTGGGGATACTGCACTAAAGAAGATGCATTTTGCAAGACACACTGCTCTGCCCTTTTTGCATCCATGCTACATTTAACAGCACATGATCTGTTTTCAAGACCGTTTCCTTTTGGAAGTCATTCTCACAGGCCAGTCCGGGGAGGTGTTAAGTGCCTTGAACTTCCACTGACGTCAGCTGGGGCTGTGGCACCTGGCACGGGCCCCACTGACCTCCCTGTCCTCCCTCCCAGCTGCTCCTGTGACATCTGGACACCTCAGGAGCTGCCCTGTGCTACACACCCAGCATACCTGCCTCTGAGTGTAGGTGCTCTCTGCTTATGGTTGCAAACACGGCTGTATCCCAACTGCTGAGTCCTGCAAATGTTATTTATCTCTGGCTCCAGCAAATGCTATTTACTCGTGGCCCCCATTAAAATCCAGAGATTTTACCACCTGTGACATTTCAGTGCAGTTTCTGGGTTAGCTAAAGTCTCTCACAAGCAAGCCATTTGGAGGGATGAAATGGACTTTTCACACAGCCTATACCAGTTGCTAAAGTAACTGAAAGATAATGATAAAGTAATTTTGAATGTGTCCTTAAGCCTTGCTGCCTAATATAAAGGAGTGGAGGGGCAAAATGCAGCCCCTCCCTTGAGAAGGTTGAAGTAGGCAGAGATGCCTCCAAGGGAAGGACCAAGTCCCTAATATCTTCTAGAAAAGTGACAATACATTAGTCAGCCTTCATCTGAATTTCTTTCACATAACAGTTGGAAACTTTTAATTTTGTTCTAGTATGGTTTTAGTGACAGCAGAGCTGAATGTAACTTTTACAAATGCCTAGGCAAGAGACCCTGCAGCATGGAGAAGGAGTCAGAAAAGACACAGAGCAGGAGGAGGGCAGAGAAGAAGGCACAGGAGGATGCTCCCTTTAGCAGAGAGGGGTGAGTGTTTCACTGTGCTGCAGGCTCTGATTACATTGTCCAGGTGCTGCCAAAGTGTCAGGGGGAAGAAGACATGTGAGGTAAAACCCAGAGGACTTCTGTTGAGGAGCTGAGGCATGAGACTACCTAAACAAGCAGTATAGGGGACTTTTAGTCTCTGGTGAAACTATTGCCATCTTTTCTTATGCCTGACTGGTGATGTTGAGCTACACCCCTGTCTGAAAAGCTGCTAAATCCTCAGCAGTCCAGTGATGGCAGGAAATGGAGTTGCTCTGTTTTCTTGATCCTTGCTTGTGTCTCCTGTCTGGTGATTTAAGCTGAGCTCAGTAGTAAAAGTCATGGAAATTGCATGTCCCTGAATGCCTCCAAGCTTGGACACTGAGCTGGAAGCAGTGCAACAGGGAAGGTATAATCATGACTTCCTTAGTAGTCAGTCCTAACTACAAGAAAAGGAAAGGCTCAGAGCTGCTGCCACAGCGTCCTGAAAGATGAGAGTTTCTTCAACTAATTATTCAGCTTTTCCAAGCTAGTGTTATGCTTCTTTTCTTTGGCCTGCTCCCCCAAGAAAGCCCTGTTTGTTTAAAAATATCACTTATGAGTGGGAAAGCACTGCTTTCTCAAGTATCCAGATGGTGCAGCTTAGGTCATGTCAACCAGATGCAGAGACTCCTGAATTAGCAAAGACCCAAACAGTGAATCTATATGTTCCAGCCCATAGGCTCAATAGGGATTTATAAGCTGGAGTCTGGGATAGTTTAATCATATTCACTTGGTGCTGCATTTGAGCTATGTAATATCTCTGCTAGACTTGCATTTCTTGGGCACAGCACTGCACAAGTGGGAGTATGCTGCACTTGGTGTAAAAATGATTTATGTCTGGTGAGCTTCTGTGTCTCTTCACTACACACCACCCTTCTCATGGTTCTGGTATCAGCATCAATAGAACAAATTGGGTTTATCTGCTACTGCCCTTCTTCTCCCAAGCTCCTGGGGATGCAGCTGGATCTGTGGATATTAGAGAGTATACCCTGGTTATAATTTACATATTATTTTTCTTTGTCTGATAGTAGTCTTAGAGTAGTTGTAAGGTCTCTTCTACATCCCACTTCTCCCCTTTCTTCTCTACTCCATGTCAGCATCTCCCTTCATCTCATGTCCTAACTCTTTCCATCTTTCCCTTCAAACACTCTCCCCTTCCTCCCAAGTTAATTTTTAGATATTGACAATGTGGATGACTGCATCTGGGCTCCTTTAGCAGTTAATGGAAGAAAATTGGGACTTTTAGTGTGAGGCTCATCAAACCTTCCTTCAGTTGTTTGCATTAGAGTGAGATTGGTTGGGCCTTAGAACTCTGTATGTTTGCTGAGGTAAACCCCAACCCTGTCATCTAATTCTGCCTCCTTGGCCTTCACTGGGACTCCACATTTTCAGCTACCAGCTCCTCAGGCTGTCTCACTATTGCATAATATACTGGAGGTATCTTGTTCAAATTCTGCTTGCTCCACAGATCTTCTCTGTAGGTTACCCAGAGACCATTGTCCATTCTCAAATTTCCATTTTCCTCTGCACTGAACTCTTCTTGTACCTTCCCTATAACCTCCTGTCCCACAGGCTCCTTTCTAAACACACTTCTTACTACCTTGACTCAGGAGATCTGGCTATAGTCCATAGCCCTTCCCTGTCCTCTTCTGTTCTTTAGACATTCAATTCTTCAAAACTCTTTCTTTGGGGAATTCTTGAGCATCTGAACTGCTTTTTAACTTTCTTCAATATTTTGCTGTTGTTGAGCCTCTCTTGATGCATGCTCCTCTTTGTCTTCCATCACTCTCATCTGGGTTCTTTTCCACCTTCAAAACACTTGATCTTTAGTCTCCTTATTTCTCTTGAAACATCTTGGAAGATATCGTCAAGCTCTTGTCCTACACTGCTCTTTTCCTTTCTCCTTTCAATTGAAGACATCATTGGAGACTCCTGAGATGCAGCAAAATGCTATTGTTAGAGCAGCTTTAAAACTTGTCTCTGTGTTGAGGATCCATGTCCTGTGATTTGATCTGTCATCTCATTCACCTCTCCTGGTTTACTCAGGGGCTGTTCATAGCCTCAAGCACAACTTGCTGTCTCAGACTTCACCTCATTACCATTGACAGCAGCTCACACCTTTTTCTGCCACTCAGGTCTCTCCTCCGTGAATGTTTCTGCTTCTTCTTCCACAGCATTTTGCCAAATGTATTCCCCAGTCTGTGCATCAACAGGGCACTGTGCTAATGAGATACATGAGCTGTCATGAGGAAATGTGTCAGTTAACTCATGATGTAGAAAACATAATCTATTGAAAGATGGTAATAATCAAAGGCAGTAATACAGATCTCCAAAATTTTCTGTGGTACACACAGAGACAGATTTCCCAGTGCTGAATACTCCCCCCAAAAAGGATGCAATTTGTTAATTAACTTATATGGCAAAGAAATATTCATATTTTTACAGTGTTAGAGGCTACACTAAGCTGCTTATATGATAGACTTGTGTGTTCACAGCAATATTTATATTGAATGTGGCAGTGAAACAGATCCTGAATTTCAGCTAGAGTTTGGAGGTCTGTAATTTTTCAAGGATTTGTCATATGAACGTGTTGACAACCTTAGCTGCTATTCTTCTTCAGCATCCCCACGTGGAATTTCCTGGGCTGATATGCATCACACACTTCTCTTTGCTTAAGATTGAAGTCTGTGGCAGCCAGGACAGATGTTATTTTCCTAAATAAATGGCAAAAGAACCCATATACATTTCACAGCCTGAAGCCTCAAAGCATATAGATCTGAAATAGTGCTTCTTCACTGCAAAAAGAAACAGTTTTATGTTCAGAAGTTGCTCCAGTCTTAGATAAAACTAAATGTTTTTTCCAGTCATTTCTCTTGTTCCTTTATTTAGCCACGTATTTTTTTTTCTTTCCTGTCTTCTTGTCTCTCCAGAACTGTGCTCAGTGGTAGGTTACTGTTTTAAAAACTTGAACAATCTCTTTTGCTGACATATGAAAACCAACTGGACACATTTCACTAGAATGGAGATCTCAGGTCAGATTTTTATGTAATATGTTTGCATTGTTAACAGCACACTCAGAATCTCCAAAAGGGGGAGTGGAAAAAGGAAAAGGGTCTCATGACCTTCAAATGGATCCCAGCTTACCCACACTCCATAACCCTCTGTGGCCCCTATTTGCAAAATAATGTGTCCTGCAGGTGGAAAATGGGATTTCAAAACCTCCTAGAATGTCAAATAAATTTATGTTCAAGTCCCTGATTTTAACAAAGATTCAAGGAGTTCTTATTTTATCTAAACTGTTTTTGATTTTTTTCTGGCCTTGAAATAACACTTTTTTTTTTTGTTTTGCTTGAGAAGGAAAAAATTCTTAACATTCATGTGACTCAGAAGAAAACCTGTTTGTTTTCTCCAATAAGTAAACGATGAATCATTGGTGGTTTACCACATTTATTTCACTGCACATGAGATGTGTTGTGCAGTTAAGTTTGGTAAATCTTATCACCTCAAGCCTGATACTGCAGCCCTTGCTTGCTCTGAAGCACACAGAGAAGCTCTGCAGGGAAGGACTCTAACTGGAGAGCTAGGGAGCCAAAGCCAGCAGGTACATTCCAATGCCATAGGGCAGGGATCTGAATTTGTGCCTCCAGGAAGAATAACCTTGAATTGACTATGCAATCTGACAGCTTCAAGAAGGGCTGGAAATAAGAGTATATTTCAGAAACTGGAATAAGCTAACACCCCTGTGCTCCTCCCAAAGAGAGCAGAGACTGAGAACCAATAGTCTGGGGAAGTCCATTCATCTCAGGGTGCAGTAATCCAATAAAAATACTTTGTAATTTGGTGGCTCTCTGGCCATTGGTTACCCTGGATCACTGTAAGCCACTGATTCCTCCTGCTGGGCTCACACCCACGCTTGTTAATTTCAGATGACTCCTCTTCATTTCAAGAACGCTGTTTAAAGTGCCTGTACTTTGATATACTGTAGGGAACAGGCCTATATAGGCAAAAGATGGACCAGATGACTGCATAGTCCCTTTTTATCACAGATTCCTACAATTCTTTATCTGTATCTTCCTGTTAACCCTGCCAGTGTCAAACTGAGACACAAAAGCAGCAGTTTAGAAAGCATTCAGTCATCAGGATCAACACTTCCATACAAGATACCACAAAATCTCAGAAATTTCTTTCATAACTAATTAAAAATATCACAAGAGTAGTCTGTTTGCAAAAAACCCCAAACATTTGTGTTTTGATACAGTGTCAGATATTGAAAGCTTTCAGTAGACAGGAATCCTGGCATACAGGTTTGGTGAATGACTGATATTCTACTCAGGCAGTGCATGAATGGAGATGGATGAACAAAAAATTAAACCATGTTGTTATTCCTCCCTTGAAATGAAACTCAGGACATCCAGGAGAATGCATTCCAGCTATTTTTCACACTTTGTACTTTTTCAGTAACTAGCGAGATCCAAACCATCAAAAGAACAGATATATAATCAGAAGATAATATCAGAAGATAATTCTGATGCTATATTTACTTTGAAAGAAAATTCTATGAGAAACATTGTTGTAGACAGGTCAGGATCAGAATCCATGCTCTGGAGTGTTTAACCTAATGAGATTGATGACTTTTGGATCAGCCATTACATCAGTAATGAGAATGATGCAGCTGATGAAGGATAAACTGAATAGAACAATTTTTCAAGAAAACTGGTAAATGGAAAATAGATTTTAGACTGTTAAAATAATGATAGTAAAGAGGATGAAATTCATTGCTATCTGGTTGCTAATCATTATGCCATATGCTAGCAAACCTTCAGAGTTTATATATTTGCTTCAAAATGTTTTACCTGGATAAATGTATTTAAAGGTTTAGCATATAAGATTTAGTGCCCTACAAATCTTCATAGCAGTTGACAGCTTCCTTGCCGTTCGAAGAGATGAGCTTGGAAGATGGAAAATAAAGGTCTCCCTAGGGAGAGCAGATGGGGTGAGAATGATGAGGGAAAGGGATTTATCATGAGATGATTTGAGCCGAGATTTAGAGTGAAAATTACCAAACAAGATAGGGACTTAGGGATGTCACTTCTACAAACCAGGACTATCAATAAGGATATTAAACACCAGATTCCAGCAAGAAAAAAAAGAAAACTGAAGTCTTGGCCATAGAAAAGGACTTTGACTTCCTTTATCATACATATAAATGTATTTCATTGGGGAAGGATGTGAGGAGCTGGATGGGAGAAGTTAGGAAGGTATAATGTTCTGAGAAACCTAAAAAGGTGAGTGCAAGCACTGCATCTTTCAGAAAAACACACCCAATGAGTAACTGAAACACAGAACACCCCTCAGACCGCTTTCTGATCTCTGGTTAGGCTGTTCTTTGGGCTCAGAGAACATCTCCATGTATGCTAGCTATCAAGTGGTCGCAGCTGCTGTGCTGGTTTCTCTCATGGTTAATCTCCTCCCTTGCCCCCAGCTCTAGCCCTACAGTGAAGTCATTGTGCTAAACCCCAATAACTTCCATAGCAACAGAGCACGGTGTCCCAAACACAGGATTAGGCACAGAGCCCGAGCAGAGGAGGAAATGGGTCTGTGGGGTGGAGGCTGTGGCTGGACACACGGACACACCTGCGGCCCCTCCATGGCCAGGGAGGGGCAAGGGCGCGGCGCTAAAGGCTGCAGAGCTGAGAGCTGAGCTGGTGATTCTGTTTGTGGCACTCCAGAGAGGCATTGCTGGAGCCCTGTTATCCTTCACTGCTGAAGGCAATTTGTGTCTGGCTTCCTTCTGCCAAAGGCTGCATACTTGAGCTGTCTGTGCTATCCCTCAGTAGCCTACTGAGGCTTGAACATGGACAAAAGCAGCACCAGAGCTAAGCAGGACTATAATGCTTCCTGTACTCAATGTGCCTCAGCCAAATTCATAGTTCCTTGTAATCTAAGATGGTCATACAGTCATTTAGACCCCCTTGAACTCATATTCCCTTATGCAGTTAGATTTCCTGAGGATAAAGCCCTGTTGACATGGGAAAGTTTTACCGGTTATATAGACAAAGTTAAGCTGGTGTAACCACACCCTGAACATGTGGAGACTCCTTTGGGTGCAGAAGCGACCTTTTCAGTATAGGCTGCACTTCTGCTTGTGCTAAACCAGAAAATTCACATTGATATTTCATTGCAGGAGCACCCTATTACCTGAGCATAGACACCTTCACTGAGTTAGTAAAGTTAGGAACCCAAATGCCCCAGAAAGTCCCTGGGGGCAGGTGTGTGGCTCTGGGAGGTGATTCAAAGTTTCAAATTTATGACCTCAACCACTGTTGCCAAATGACTGTGCTCTGAATTTCTTACCATTGTTTACTACAGATTACCTTTTTCATTAGCCATGTCATTAGTTTCTCTAGTCTAATTTAAACAGAAAATAGGTGGCAAAAGAAATAGATGGTTCATCTTTTCAGACTTGACCTAGCTAAATGTTAGAATGAATTTAGCCTTAGCAGGAAGCTCTTTGTGAGGATAGATTTTCTTAGGGGGAGCTGAAAGCATATTCTTGAAACAAAGGATCCCTGTCCAGTATTATGTCTTTTCACAAGGAGGAGAGGTCAACTACTGAAAGAATAAAATCTGCCAGATTTTTTTTTAATATGGACAAAAATATGTATTCTCTTTTGGCTGAACTCTTGGAAATCCTTGATGGTTTTTGGCTAAGAAGTTTTGAAAGAATATTTTGCTAAAGGCAGCTCAAAATTCAGTGTGAAGCAACTAAAGCGGCTTAATTTAATAATTTTCTGAGGTACTGAAAACACTTATGGTGGGGAAATTGCTGGAAAACTTAAATTATCATTGGTACTATTGTGGTTGAAAATACAAATTCTTGAAGTTGGATAGAAGAGATTTCTCTTGTTTATAGACATGTATACTCTTATTGTGCAGATACAGCTCTAATCTGCTTGGAACCTCAGAGTTTCTGGCCTCTGTCATATCTTGTGATAGACTCGATAAATAGTCCACTGATTACTGGTGCTTTTGTTGGACTTATTTCATGGATTGTTTTCTTTTTCTTGTACTACACAGGCACCTCAGTGGGAGTCAGCAGCTTAATTAGTTTCCCTATCTTGGTCCAAAATCAAGGGTAGATGCAGTTAGCCTAACTCAGACATCTAACTTATTCCTATGTTTTATGAATCTGATGAAGTAGCCCTCCTAAAGCAAATGTGCCACTTGTTGTTGCAGTCAACAGAAGACTACAGGTGACGTTGAAGGTTTCCAGAAGAGAGGCTGTCTAAGTGGTCAGACCTCTTCTCTCTGCAGCCCTTCAAAGACACCTATGTTTCTCCTTCTGACTGTAAAGGGAATTGAAGCACTTAACTCACTAGGTGCCTAAAATTTAGGTGCCAAGTGAGTGCTTGAATGAAGCCAATACAATTCTGTTTCAGATTTATGGAGTTTCACACTAAGAATGCATATATATGCGCATATACATGTATTTTATATACATATATCATGCCTTTATACAAGTTGGCATGCTTCTTTTGAGATATTTTTATTTATAAATATAAAAAGTTTAAATGGAAACCTGCCAGGTAACATTGGTTTTGTATTTCTGATTTCAATTTGATGCAGTTTGCAAATGCTTTGCCTCCCAGAAACACAAGCTTTCTTACCTCTTATTAAGTTCGCTGATCTGGCCTCCTTGTGTGTCTGGTTTGCATTCTTTTTTTAGCCATCAAAAACTTGCTGCCAAAAAGTAGCACATTTAAAACTGCACAATTTACAGAAGCAACAGTAGATGATTCATTGGTTGAGCTTTAACTTGAGCACTCAGCAAGAAAATACCGTGCATGGACCTTTGTGGTCAGGGCAGCAGAAGCAATGTTTTTCTTTTGTTAGCAATCACTTACTGTAAATTGTAGCTTTCAAGTCTTGGTGGCACTGTGAAGAGGTGTGTCCCCCCATTGTCCATGTATGGTAAACATGTAGTACTGTAAAATCCACTCTTTATGCTTAAACCACCCCTTTTGCCTTCCAGTGAACATAAACAAAAAAAAAAATAGTTGTGACTATTTCTTAAACCCAAGTGTTTTGTGTGCAACTTTTTCTGAAATTAAGCTGCTACTTAAACTGGGTAGCAAATATTAGTTCTAGACAGCTATGGAAGAAAAACGAACTTGATTTCATCATTTAAGCTCACCACAGCACTTTAAATGGTTCTTTCTGTCATGTGGAATGGAAAAAAAACATTTTAAGCTTGCATGCATTTATTCTGAAGCACTAAAAAAAAATCAAAACTTATGAAAAAAATAAAGAGAAGCTGTTCACAAAATGTAAACACACAGTATATATTTCACATGTTTTTCTGTTGAGACCCACAACCTGAATCCCTCCAGCTAATTTTGTTAATTAAATATCCCATTACATTCTTCATCTGATAGTGTCAGACTTGTGTATTCTGGCAGAAATTTAAATGTTGAACTCTTCCTAGTGTAAGAAGACACATCTCAAACTGAATTTTGGTTCCCTGTTTATCCAAGCACTAGTTATGTGTTTGGTTTTAAAGAATATAAATGGCCCATTGAAACTGATGTGCTGTGAGAGTTCCACACCAGACAAATGACCAGATCTGACTCTGGCTGCGGCTGTGCAGCTTGACAGAAGTTAATGGTATTGCTGAGATATAACTGAGGGCAGAATTTGGCCCTGGTCCCATGCTTGTCATAACTTACCATACTAAGCTGAATGTTAAAAGTTTTGTACAAGAAACTCCATGCAGAGCTCTGGTGATTAATGGGATCTGGATGCAGAAATTCCTGTGGGCTACAACTGAAAATTCATTCCTCTATTTTGATGGCTGTTCATTTTAATAGAGGACTTTGATACCACATTGTGCCGACAACTGTGGAATAGCCCGGCTACTTATATTTATCACCGAACTTCCAGAGGCTCTTGAGTCCCTTATGGAAGCTAGGCATTGCAAGAAATTCCAAAGTACCCAGAAGTTTAAAGCTGCTGTTTTCTCCTTCCCTTGAATTTGGACAAGTCCTGAGAGATATTATTTAAGCTCCTCTAGGGAGTATTAATACATTTGAAAGGAAGGTAACAAAGGATAATTTTGTTTATATATGTACCAGTACAGACATAGCAGACAGTTAAAAATATTTTCTTTACAAAAAGTAACGAAACGTCCACAAAAACATAACCAGTCTCCATTATATTGAGAAAGGTGAACTGGAGATAGTTCTGTTTCTCTAATGGGATGCTTTATTGAAGAGAACATGACATTATCCCAATGGGACATTTGAATCTATTTCAGATGTTATGAGCTGCTAATTTGCTGCTACAACAGTCCCAAAGGTGTCCCTTCAGCCTAAGCTGGCAGCAACAAGCATATGAGCTGGAAATCTGAATGAAGGTAATTTTTAGCTGATTTCTGCCCCCCAAATCCCTGCTCTCCTTTACCCGTAAAATATTTTTTTTAAAATCTGAGGTGTATTTCTTTAGCACAAGACACTCTTAGTATAAAGAGGATCTGAGTATTGCTTAGCCTGCCCTACAGAGTGGTTTCCCTGAGCTGGCAGAGGAGTGATAGCAAAAAATGTGGTCTGTGATTCTTGAACTCTGTGATTACATTTATAATTCCACAGGTGGAATGGGTGGATGTCTAAGAATGATGTGAGTAAAGGGGAGGGAAGGATGGCAGATTTAGCATATGTGATTTCAGCTGCTTGAAGATGACACTGTTTGCATGGCACTGTCACCTGCATGTCTTGCTCCGGGAGATTCTTCTAGACAGCCCTGGATGCACTGGAAAGAGAATATCTTGGATCCTTGAGGAGCAGCAAAAAAGTGCTGCACATTGTTTCTTCTGGTTACCTCAATTTTCTGCTGCTGTGGAGAAGATGGGATGGGGGAAGGAGGAAGAGCGAAGTGTTTTCTGATACAAGCCCCATCTAGATGCCTAATAGAACTAGGCCAAAGCAAGCTGTGCTTATACTGATGCAGCTTAGGAGAAAGAAGCTGCTGTGGTGCATTTGCAAACTTTTGGGCTTTTTGCCTGCATGTATTGTGCCTTTTCATCAACACAAACTACTGAGCACTGAGCTCAGGCACAGATCTCTCCAGTCTCTGGCCAAGCACCTCCTCTTGAACAGAAGGGTCAGGGAAGTGAATATGGGTGAAATGGAGAAGGCAATCATCTTCACATAAAATTCTGAGCTTGTCAATACCAGAAGAGAAGCAAAGCTGAAAAACCTGATGGCAGGAGTGCAACCCAAGTGAAAAATCAGTGCAGGATTACCAGCTGAATTGCACTCTTTAACTTTGTGAGTCAGTTTCTGTTCTCATAGGGTGCAAATCTGGACCAGCTCTCCTGACTCCAGGAAAATATTTCAGGATTTATATCTTCTAAGTGGAGCTGAATTTGGCCCTCTCCTGTTCAGACTGGAGTTATATTGTCACTCCACAAACGTCAGTATTTTTAGCAGCAGTTGTCACATCTAATCAAACACAAAATTTAGCAGGATGAAGTGAGAAAAGTGCATGGTTCAGGAGATTTAAAGCCAAAATTCCAAACATTTTATCCAATCTGTAACTGACAGATAAGTAAAGAAGTTTGTATATGTGTAAATGTATTTAAGAGTTATTTACTGGTACTTTTATGCTCTTAGCAACATTCCAATTTTGAAATCTCTAGCAGATGCCTCCTATCCAGAGACTAGTTTATTAAAAACACCCAAAAAAGCCCAAGCACCAAACCTTCAACAATGATATGTTATCTTAAAAGTGAACCATTTACAATGTTAATTCATAAACTAACCACATTCATTTAGGAAGAGAGCAGAGACAATAATATATAATCCATTTTCTGATGCAGATTCCAAGTCACAAATGTGACTTACAAGTCTTTAAAAGAATCTAGGACTCAAGATTCGTCCATATAAATAAAAACCATATAAATTGGCTGATAAAAGAGTTAGAAAAAGAGATATCAATTCATAAACAGAACCATGTGTACACACAGGGAAACAAATTTGGTTCAGTAGGCTATTCCTTACTGTCTGTTCATTACTGATTACTCCCTCATCTTTATCTTTTAATTCCCCATATCAAATCTTTTCAATTCATCATCAGATATGGAGATCAGCTGACATATGCTTGCCTAGTTCAATCTGGCCTGAGGCAATATCACAGCTGGAGGTATTTCATGGAAAAAATGACCTATCCAGGGTGTATTGTCAGTTATTCAAATGATATAAAGTCAGTAATCTTGAAGAACTGATTTTGTGGAGTTGGTGTATTCTTTTTCCATGGTTTTAAGGAAAAGGATTGGAATAAAACAGGAGGTATCAAAGAGGTGAAATATTTGAGATTCCTGAATGCTCAATGAGCATCCTGAAAAAAACCAGTGAGTGCAGCCCTCTCTACTCATTGTTTTACTGTGTGACTATCTGGAAATATATCTATAGAGTTTGGTTACTATTGTGAGAGTGATTTGTCAAGAAGAAATTCTTAAGTCTGTGTTGGGAATAATGTCACAGGAGTGAGACTGTGATCTTGTCATCTAGTTGTTTGAGAAAGAGCTCAAATTTTGCAATTCCAAAGCAAAGATGAAATATCTCTGAAAGGAGACTGAGGTTTTAAAATCATAGTTAATTATTTAAGAACTAATTGCAGTTGGAGACACACAGGAAGACAAATTTCAAAGTTGTTTTTATTATTTTCTAGGGTTATTTGGAAGTTCTTGAGGTTTTCAGTTTCTTTCTAAAATGGCTGTATGTGTGCAGTTGCAGCTTTTCCATGTGTACCACCCCCACCCTTACGTGGTCCCGCTGGTATTTCTAGCTGAGGTTGTACAGCCTGACTCACTCTGCACATGTTAAAAGGAGTCATGCTGCTGACTTCAGTGGCTTTTCGAGAAGCCTTGAGGAACCAAACGAAGTCTGCCTTTTCTCCATTTCATTTTGTACTGGTGCTTGAGTGGCAGAAATGTGGAACAAGATAGTCCATTTGGCTGCACGTTTGCTGAGTTTAAATGAAGTGGGTGAGCAAGGTTTAGCATATGTTTGAATAACAAAAACTTGCAAACAGGCAGTTTCTGTGGGAAAAATGCCTCACAGCAGAAGGAAAAGCTTTTGCTGTAAAATTTTACCTGATAGTTCATTTTTTTTTATCCTTTAAACATCATGGAAAGAATAAAAGTTTACTGGTAGGAGTGGGGTTAGGGACTACCTCAGCAGTACCTTATTGCCACTGTAAATCTAATACAGGAGAAAAAAGGAAAAGCGTGGAGAAGGGTGGGTGAAACATGGCACATATGTTGTAAGAGAAATGCAGGACCTGAAAAAATAGCTTTCAAGAGGATTTACTTGGCTGTGTGTCAGGCTGGGGAGTATTTCTCTGCTTGAAGTGAGTCAGATCACTGTGAGAACTGGGGCTGACTTGACTATCCCAGGGACAACTTGTTTGGTGACAGAGAGGAAGGAGCACTGCCATTCTTGTGTCACTTTTCCACACTTTTCATCAAGCCCCCAGGATCCAGGGGAGCCTCAAACCATCTCAGGGTGGATTCAGGGATTGATAACATCTAGACTTTGCTCTCCCATCCCTTCACTCTCTACTTGCCTGAGTTTCTGCTGTGGAAAGGCACAGATGTTTACACAGCACACATACTCTTGTGATGTCCCTTGCCATGCATCTCACACCTCCTTCTCCCCAGGACATGCTGTGTCCTTTGTCTTAAAAGTCACAGATCTGGCCCAAGTGCTCTTTCCCCTGAAACTCCAATTTCTCACTGCAGTCCTGGCAGACAGCCCCCTCCACATCTGTTTCTCTCATCCCACACCTGGACATCCCAGTTTTGGCCCGCTCCAGGGACCTGTAACCTGGGGCTTTGTTCCCTCTCTGCCCTCTCCCTTACCTCTGCTGCTTTTCCAAAGCACATTCATGTGATACCTTTGGCTGTCACTTGTAGTCCTGGAGCTGCCAGCACCAATTGCCATTTTGCTAGCCTTAAGGGCACCCTTGTGAACATCTGCCCACCCCACTGGATGCTGCTTCAGCAGTAGCACTTTTAAATGTACTTTGCAGGAGGCGCCTTTTGAATCCCATCTCTGTAGAGACCCTGCTCCATTGCTGGCCCACCTCCTTACAGCATTTCTAACAAGATAGCTGTTAATATATCGGGCAATTTATTTTCCTTACGTGTTTCAAGTTGTCTTACCCCCATATATAACTCCTAGACAGGTCTGTCAGGTTTCTTTGGATGTCCTGTTATCTGAGATCGGTGGTGTACAGCGTGGCCTGCAATGCATGAAATCAGAGCAAGCTGCATGCTCGTGCTGTGCAGCATAGCTAATCATTCTCAAATGCTATCATCAGTTATCTTGGAGGAGTTAAAAAAACACAAGCAGTCTGAAGCAGTCTGTGGCTGATTTAATCTTTAAAATCAGGAGAGACTTTGCAGTGATTAAAGAGCCATTTCCTGACTACATATTGATATGAGTTGCTTCCAAGTCAAATATGAGGGAGACTGACAGGCATTCAGTCTTGGTCTGATTGGCAGGTCCCAGCCCCATGAACAGCAAGCAGTTTCCTGCTCTTGTTTAAAGGTGTTCTGGGGTGGTCTGTATTTAATACACAGCCGTCTCAAGTAATGGCCCTGGTATTTTCTATTGTAATTGACAAAATTGCACACTTTAATTTTCAGCATCCATAAGGACAGGTGGAAAGTTTTATTCAAAAACTGCAGACTTCACGTTGTTTTCCAATAGCTTCCAGAAGCCAGTCACTTTGGGAGCAATTCTGTGTTCCAAGAAATGCCAGAAAAAAATCTGTGCTGAAGGATTTCTCTAATATTACCGAGGAGCACTGAGTCCTTTTTAACATAAATCAGCAAGGCAAAGAATTGTAGGCATGAGCAACAACAGTTTTGTTGGGACACTGATTTTTGAAATCTGGAAAGCACCTTTAGAGGCCCTTGATCAGCCTGGAGAAGATGGTCAGGAAAAGGAGGTTTGGCCCAACTATTTCTTCAGGGATACTGAATGGTTATGGCTCTGTTATTTCACTTCTCCAAGGAAAAGTTGCTTCATCTGAAGAAAGGGAGGCTGAGATAGCCACCTTCGCCATGAAGGATTTTGGCATAAACTTCAAGTTTGTGAAAGATATCTTGCAACATGGTGCCCAAAGTAACAGGAAACTCGACTCAGTGATTCAGCGCTCTCTTCCAGTTCTGCATTCCTGAGGATGTAGAAAGGCCTGTGTGAACTCAATGTTTTTATTAAGGATGGCCTGGATTATGAGTTTACAATAGATAATCATGTACAAATGGCCTTCCATTTTTAGCTTTCCCTCCCTTCAGAGGGTTCCTCCCTGCACGGACATAGTTTTCCCTGTAACTTCAGTGTGGCTGTAGGCAGAGACAGAGTACCTGCAGCTCTGGGAGACTTAGTGCTGAAACCTCATCGGCTGCAATTGTTCACACAGTCCTGTGCTTTCCACAGAAATCAAGTCACTCCTACTCCCATTCTTGTATCCCATATCATCTCCCTTCGGAGATCCCAAGCCTATCCTAACAAATCATTGCATTCACAAAAAAAATATCCAGCAAACTCAGGCAACACAGCATCAGAGATTTAGTCTTGCTTTTTTTTTTTTTTTTCTCATCTCATCCAGATCTGATACCAGAGACAAAAAGGAATTTTGCTGTCTTGATCATTCTCTTGCAGTTATTTACATTTTGTTTTATTGCTAACAGCTAATCAATTCAAACAAAAACAAATATTTCTCCAACCTCAAATGTGAACGGCTTGTCTGTGCTTTTTTTTATACGAAAGATAGCTGATAGTTATAGTCCCAGACAAAAAAAACCCCACTTTTCTGCAAATAACTAAAAATGTACAAAAACACAGAAGAGAAATGGGTTGAGGGATTCAGGAAGAAAAAAAAAAGAGCTTCAGGGAATCATTGTGCTATTTGCAAAGCAAGATTGCTGTTTCTGTAAACGATTATTTAATTGTTGATATGAATTTAGCATGGTGATAAAATTTTTTCCTGGCTCTGACAGACATTCTCTAGTGGAAAGAAATAAATCTGGGGAGTTTGAATTATGTGCAATTGGATCAGTGATTTGCTCTAACTTCAGCTACAGTTGGGCCTCATTGTACTTTCTGATATATTCTATATATGAAAACGGAACTTGAAAAGCATTAAAACTGATTAAATGTGACATTGTTCAACATAACACTAACATAAAAGGCAATTCCAAGCTATGGGACACACCTCTTGAGTGCTCTGCTAATCTCACAGAGGCTGGAAAATGTGCTTTCGTCTCAGAAAAGGTCTTTCTCCTACCTAACAGCAATGAAGCTATGTCACAAACCATAATTTGTCCAAGTGCAGAGCAAAACCTGAAACAAACTCAGCAAACCTGAGTTGTCACACAGGAAGAATTAGTGTTGAGCTTTTTCGATACGTTTGTTAAAATACAAAATTCTGAGGTTTTTATAAGCCAAATGTGGACGACCAGCCTGTAATTGGAGTAGGAACGTGCTTCCTCAATCTAGGAAGAACCAGGGAAGTGCCTGGTATGCAAGTTCAGAGTCAAAGAGGATAAAACTTTTATTAGAAAATGGAAGTATGTAAATAGGATGCATTGTTTACATTCAGCTTGAAGAAGAGCCACAGAGGTGTTAGTTTACCCAGCTTAGAGCTGTGATCAATATGAGCATGGCGGTAAGCAGCAAATTCCCAGTTTGTCTGGAGCATGAGCCAGAAATCCCCCTGCTTTCTGTGGGATAGGACTTCTCCTTGATCTTCCCTTGTTTTCCTCTCCTCCATCCTAGCCATTAGGATTTCTTCCTCATTTGGTTCAGCAGATGTTGCTCGCTTTATGCAAGAAGATGTTGTCTTAAAAAAATGTCAGAGGAAAGTTCAGCCTGTGGCTTGTTACTGCCATTATTTATTTTGAACAAGATCCAAGATTATAAGGCACATGGACAATCAGGCTATGGATAAAATGATTAGGATAGGGCTGACTCAGACCTGTTAGTCTGGCAAGGACTCACCAGTGTATATTCCAGAAAGTGAACTCCCTAAGAGTAATTTGCCTTATCAGAAGCTTTTATAATTCTGTGTGAGATGATAGCGGATGGAAATAATCCTGCTTGAATCAAGGATATAATTTTTCCCCTTTTTTGTATTTCCAGAGATGAGAACTGTAGTCGTATCTGCACATAATACTTTTATTTCTATCCTATCTTATATTTGTGTCCTGCATGTCTCTTGCTAGAGGAGGTGAATCAACAATACACATTTGTCTCACTATGTGTCTCACTATATTGTCTCACTATTTGGCTCACTATGTGAGCCTAGCAGAAAATTTGTCACTGCTGTTCTGAATTCCCTCTTAGATGATGTGTGAAAAGATGTAATAATCTTATTTCCTCAGCGAGCTACCCCTCAGTTCTTTTCAGTTCTCATGCTTTAACTTTCGGCTCAGGAAAAGCAAAGAGATGAAGTTAAATTCTGCAAGAATAACCTGAATTTACTGAATTCAGCATGAACTGAACACATAATATATGCAAAAGTGTTAACCTTCTAAAGAACAGCTTCTTTTATTTTGGGATTCATTCCAACAAGTTAATGGAAGTTGCAGACAGTGTGCAATAAAATAAATGCAAATCAAAAAAGCCTTAATTTATGTTTATGCTGTTAAGTATTTCCTTTCACTATTGAAAGGGAGTTTCTAAGTTATGAAAAGCAAAAAGAGAAACTGAAAAAAACAATTAAAGCTGAGGAGGGCTACTTTATTATCTATATCTACTTTATCTGGACTGCATCCAGGAATTAAATTATTATTTATCCACCACATTATATCACAATAAAAGAAAAAAAAAAACCAAACCAAACAAACCAAACAAACAAACAACCTAAAAAAACCCACACAGAAACCTACAATGCTTTGTTTCCAGAAGGGTTTAACATTGAAATAGCTATCTTGAAGCAAAAAGGAAAAACAATAATAAGGCCTGGCATTATTTAATTTACCAGCACATTCAATTTTGCCTTAAATTGCTCATAAAAAATGTGTGCAAGGAGTGTTTTGCCTGAAACAAAACTTCTAAAAAGGAAAAAAAAAAAGGAATCATGTGATGGATGTAGCCTTTGTGCTACTTCAATGATGAGGACATTTCATTCCATTTTTTAACTGACATTTTTGCTCAAATTGCTTTGAAACAGTTAGGTATTTTCTTATTCTGAAAATACAATTCTCTTGAAGCCCAGAAATATAATTTTAAATATAGCAGCATATTGAAAATGTGTCTAGTAAGTACTGAGTGAATAAAAAATGTTCAGTATATAGAAAAATAAATTAGAAAAAAATTCTTATATCTGCATGAGAAAATGAATTTGTTGTTAGCTTTCAAAAAATGCAAGCATAAACTGTGGGTTTTTCATGAAATCACTGTCCTACTCATAAGTACCTGCAGCACTATGTTTTTAAAGGGGAAAATTAACTTTACCTGTAGGAAAAAAAAATCCTTTCTTGATTATTCAATGCAATGAATAAAGTATGTGGCTCCTCTGTTAGTGGGAATTTCATATATCCTTATCAGAATATTGTGGTTAAAGAAGTAGAGCAATACTGTCTCTTTGTCCTGAGGACTATTCTACTCAAACTCAGATGGACATTAGAAAGAAGCACTTGAGCAAGAGAGGGATATGAGTTTCTAGGAGTGCTCTGCAGGAGGAAAGCCCTGCTCAGAGAGGAAGATCCTGTCCCTCTGCATCCTGAGCAGAGAAGGCAGTGGCTGGCAGGGAATAACCTCTCCGGCCACCCGTGGCACATCCCGGGGAGCACCTGCCTTCAACCTGGCCAGGCTGCATCCATCCAGGACACTGCACTGCCTTCAGTCTCAGAGCACAGCAAAGCAGTGGGCTTTCTTCTACAAACAGCTAACAACTTCAACAAGTTAGTGCTGAAATCAGAGAAGCTGAAAGGATTTTGGTGTTCTTTCAAGTTTTGACAAAATATGGACATTTTAGTGCACTTGAGAACTCTTATTACTGCACAAAGGGCTAAAGAGTCTCTGTCTTAAAGCAGACCCATCAAAATTTTGAGCACATGCTTGAACATGAAATACATGGAATTATCAGGGAGAGGCTGAGAGTCGGAACTGTTGAGTTTGGAGAAGTGTAGGCTCAGAGGGGTTCTTTCCAATATGTATAAATAACTGTTGAGGGACTAATGAGAGGTGTAGCCAGTTCTCAGCAGTACTCAGGGAGAGGACGAGAGAGCACATATGGAAATACAAGACTCTGCTTAAACAGAAGAAAACAACTTTTTATGTTAGGGTGGTCAAGCACTGGAACCGGTTGCCCAGCATGAATGTGGAGTCTCTTGGAGAAATTGAAAAGACATCTGGACATGGCCCTGAGAAACCTGATCTAGTTGATCCTGCTTTGAGCAGGGAGGCTGGACTGGATGATGTCCCGAGGTCCCTTCCAAACACAGACATTCCATGAGTCTGTGATTCTGTGAGGTAGTGTAGGACTGTGTTTCAGTGGAAAATTCCCCAAAACTTCCATTCAGAGATAAACAGGATCAGAGAGGTCACTCTGAGATGTTAAGATAACATCTTCCTCACTTCTCAGAGCTTTTCCTCAGACAACTCTTAATGTAGGTCCATGCTCAGTTTTACAAGTCAGTTATTATCAAACTTTGCTCTTCCAAAAATCAGTCTACAATGAGCTTTGCCATGGTCACTTCTCTCTCTCTCCCTCTCTCTCTTTTTTTTTTTTTT
>VXBI01001293.1:112617-173101 GCA_013397375.1 Toxostoma redivivum
TTTTTTCCCTTCCCAGTTTGACAGTCAAAGGTTTACTTGGCAGCTAACAGTCTTTGGTACACACTCTTTTATCTACAGTGTGGCTTGTCGTGCAGAGATGTGAAATTCATCAACAGTTGTCCAGCTGAACCAGGGACCTGGAGTAAGCACTGTGTTAGGGACCTGCACACCTGCTTGTATCTCCTTACTGACCTCAAGTCATTCCATTTGTCTGCAGGGATGAAGCCCCACTGCAATTCCTGCTCCTCCCCTGCTTTCAGAATCTTAGCTCATGGAGAGCTGCTTTTGAGGTCAGAATAAAAGCAGGAGTTCAGAGGATTTTCATGTTGTTGAAATGAGCTACCACTTAGCTGAAGTGAACTGCAATTTTTCTTCCAGTGTGACAGTGACAAATGGTGTTTAAAACATTAAAAGTGCTTTGTAGTAGGTTATTCAGAATTCAAGTTTAGTGCTGATTGACTTGATTTTCCTTGGGTTGCATTGTATCTACAGTAAGAGCGCTTCAGGAGAACATTTATCTTTGCTGCCGTGTAGGAGCAATCAATCTAAATAATGCCTATGAATGCAGATTGAGCCTAAGAATGAGGATCTTTTGCAATGTCAATTTGTCTAAGAATGGCAAGAAAATTTTCTATAAAAATGAAAGAGAAAAGTACATTTGCTCAGCAACAAAATATTTAATAAACTCTTACCAGCACTCAGGTTTTCCTTTTCTTGTGTTAAAACACCTTTCTCTCAATAGGTATCTCAACTATTTCTCTTCCTTTCTCCACTAATCATACTTAAGAAACTTGCAGGGAAGTGAAAGATTTCCTTTACCTGGTTTCACTACACTGCTAACAAGCTGCAAGCAGTATGTAATTGTATGCACTGCTGCTGAAGGAAATATCCAGAGCCCTTCAAAGTCATCTAATTACCCATGTACCTACTGCAGGACCTACTGCCTCATACTGATTTATCCAAGGGACTTAAAGCTGGGCTGGAAAGACCACCTCTGAGGGGTGAAATGGAGGTTCAGCCTTTCTGACTTACTACTTAGCCCCACAGCCAGGGCAGTTAATGAATGCCAAATGTGGTGGTGTGGAATTAGTCCACCAGGATCTAGCCAAAGACTGCCAATTTGTCTCACATAGGCCAGCAAGTAGCCAGATAACAATCTGAGGTAGTAACTTTGGGGTAAAATACTGGCCACTTCAAAGGCAGTAAGATTTGTGGCCGCTGACACTGTGACTGTGATTTCTGCCCTGGTTGCAGATGGGTGGCTCAGATCTTGGCTGCCTGTTGATGGATTTAAGCTATCTCCCGAGTCACCTAGACTTTGCCTCTCCTTACGCTTGCTCCCCTCTCCTAACTCCTGTAGTTTGTTTTCAGCTGTGGTCACCAGCCACAAGGTTTCTACATAAAAAGCACTAATCTCTTTCCTATCTTTCCCGTTCCCAGTGAAAGCTGTTTTCACTCAGGCTGTTGTTGGTGCTCTGGATGACATTGTGCAGCACACGAGGAGCTGGCAGGGGGAGCACAGCAGGGAGGCTGGGCTGTCGCAGAGGTTAAGCAAACAGCTTCCAAGGAGCACCCAGCCCTGCCTTCCCTTCGTCTTCTCCGTCGCTTACTGTGCATGTCTGTGTGCAAGCATGTGTGTACTGGACAATATGATTTTCTTTCATGTTCCTGCTAAGTCTTTTACGTGTACCTGCAGACAGATGTGCTACAGCCCACTCAAGATTTGGTTTTTGTTTTTTTTTTTTTTTTTAAACACAAATTCTGTGTTTTCAGTTTCTTTCACACGTGAATTAACGCTGTCTGAGGTGGCAGGCTCTATGAAGTTTAAATTACTCTATCACTCATGAGGAGCTATGTCGTTAGTGTTACTGTTCTCCATTTCATTTAAAAAAGTGAGGAAAACACAATTCAAATGTCTGCAGACTCAGCCTAATAAAAATGATGTATTAGATGTCAAACTGCTCCAATCCCACCCAGCCCCTCCTTTCTCCAACCTTCCCTTCTGTTGTTCAAAAAGGAGTCATGCAATAGCTTCCTTGCTGCTGTTGGTTTTTGGAAATAGCCAGCTGATTCTGGTAGCTCAGGGATTAGTCTATTTTGCTTGCACTTAGTGAGCAATACTGTGTAAAAACTTGCCCTGCCTTAATAATTTGGCTTTTTATGCTTCACTGGAGTTTACCAGCCCACCTTGGCTGGGATCAGGTTTGAGATTAACCTCTATGTTCTACCAGCCATCTGAACTGCACAGTGGTTCACAAATCTCACAGGATGTTTCTGTAATTATGTGAAGGTGGTTTTGCAGAATGAACTGATGAAAGGAAACCAAGGAGATCTTACAGGCTGGTATTTCACACTAGTAATCAGATTAAGTCCAAGATGAATGCTGCTGGTATTTTACAGGCACCCTCAGAATACAGAAATAATTGCAAATATGATAGAAGGAAATGATCTGAACACTTGAACACTTGTATCGCATATTAAGATTAATGGGTCCAGTGCTTGGCTCAAGAGTTACTCAGAGCTAGTGGATGGTTCTAAGGAACATTTTCAGGCACTGGGACTGCAATTTCTGCACATTTGAAGTGTCACAGGGGACCCTGTGATGGCCTTGGTGGGGGCCAGGTGGCACCCTGCACACAGTGCACAATTCCTAGGAACAGCTTGGGATCTTGCACAAGCTTTTTCCAGCAGTTTGGCTATGACCACCTTATTTAAGAGAGTATAAAAGCTTAGTAATATAGATACAGGCTGCTCCCTGCCAGCTGGCTGCAACACCAAAGAATGGCACTGGGCAAATTTAATTTATTAATATCGACATAGCCAAAGACGCCAGAGGAATTTTGCCATGAGTTTGAAAGGAACCAGCATTTGGCTGGTGCTCTGCAAGCATCATTTCCAATCTGTAGTTCTTAAAGCACTTTACTAAAGGGACTAAGATCTAGTCTCAGTTTACACAGGGAGAGTAAGATTTGGAGAGGCTGAATGGCTTGAATAGGTCACAGATTTCATCTGTGGCAAAGAAAGGAAGAGATTCCTGTATCAGCATAACTTCATGTCTTATTATCAGACTCATTTTTAGCTTTCCCCTAATGTGTAACTTTCAGTTTCATGGCTGAGCTTCAGTATGTCCTCAGCAATCAGGTTATTGCTCCTTTCTGTACCTTCAACCAAGCCTCTTTACTGTCTCTTCACTTTAAACTAAAATCTGTCTGTATTTAAATGTGGGAGAACTCCCTTTTCCTGTGTATTGTTCAGATTGTTACCATGTTATGCCATCAGTTTATATTTTCTTTATGTGCAAACCTGCTGTAAAAATTATCTTAGTGAAAAATGGAAGAATCCACTATTACTGTTCTTTAGAAAGCCAAAGAAACAGGAGAGACAGATCACCAGAATTGAAGCTGTCACTCTTGTAGTTTTTGACACTGGAAACCTTTTTTTTTTTTAATTCTGTGCTGCATTCTTTACTTTATTTAAAATGTAAAATAGGCATCTGCAGCCCAGATTTTCTGAATTATAGCTACTTCTTTAGCTAAAACTCATCTCCCTCTCACTACCTATTTTTCCTCTAGAGACTCTTGAGACCCCAGCTGCCATGTTTAAAAATGCTGAGCCAGCACCACTGTGCTTTATATTTGCATTTGTATCTGTTGGCTTTTCTTCTTGTGTTTGGGTGGAACTTTTACAAAATATCGCAGCTCTCTCTCTGAGAAAATAAAGGGGAAAATATAAGGAAAACAAAACATGCAAGAACTGTGACATCTCAAGGGGTCAGGATTGAAATAAGGAGAAGAGGTGGAAGGGATTTTCCAACATTCAAAAACACATCAAGCAAGGCAGTGTCCACTGCTCCCTGGGCATGTCCTGGGTGCTTGTGAGCACTGCTGATGTTCTGCTTGGACAGAGGTGGGGCAGGGGAGTTAATGTCACCAGAACCTCTGCTTCCTGAGTCTGGGAGAAATACACATGTGGTGGTTATTTCATCCTCCTCATAACCGAGCAAAGAAAACAAACCAAATCAACAAACTAAAACCCCACAAACAAACAAACAAACAAACAAAACAAAAGATAGTGTCATGGCTTAACCCTAGCAGGCAGCTCAGCCTCACGCAGGCTCACTACTCCTCCCAACAGATTGAAGGAAAGAATCAGGAAAAGTAAAAGAAGGAAAACTCATGGGTTGAGATAAAGACAGTTTAATAGGTAAGGCAAAAAGCCATTTGCACAAGCACAGCAAAATAAGGAATTCCTTGTTTCCTATTGACAGGGAGATTTTCAGCCATCTCCAGGAAGGAGAAGCTCCATGACATACATATTACATTAACTTCTTCCCTCAGTTTTGGTTGCTGAGCAGGAAGTCATATGTTTTGGGATATCCCTTGGGTCAGTTGGGATCAGCTTTCCCACCTGTGTCACTTCCCATCTCCTTGTGAACCCCCTGACAGCCTGGTGGGATGGAGCAAAAAAGGCCTTGATACCGTATAAACACTCACCAGCAATAACTAAAGCATCTTTTAATCATGTTTTCAATCCCATTTTCAGCATAAATCCAAGACACAGCACCATATCTACTATGAAGGAAATGAAATCTATCCCAGCCAAAACCAGTACAATGTGAGCAATGAAGAAGGTTAAAAGTGAAAATAGAAAGGAAAGGAAGAGAGACAGAGGCAGGAAATTTTATGGACCAGTAAGTATATGACAAAATGCTCAACTAAATCTTGTAAAAAAGTTTCCCCCCCTTTTTATTTTTTATGTTTTTTTAATTTTTTACTTGATATAGAAAGAGCAGTTAAAAATGAAACAAAAGTCACTACTGAGGTTGTGGGATCTCTGTTACTGGAACTATGAGAGAACAGAAATTGCCAGAAATAGAGAGGACATGGATCTTCAGGGCAGGTTTTACTGGTATGTAGGGAGGTGTCAGTGGTGGGGGATATAGCTCAGTCTTGTCCTACTGCATATAATTTGCAGAAGAAGTGAGATTAAGATTAGCAGTTCATGGCATTGAGGTTTTAAATTCTAAGAAAAATTTTGATCTCTGAAAAGGATGCTAATTATACTGAGGACAATACATGAGAGGTGTTCCTAACAGTAATGGTGGAATTGTGTGTTGCAGACAAGGTTTATCAGACAGAGAGACCTTTCCTATGTAGAATCTGTCCTCCTTAGAACACTGACACTTTCAGTTGTCCTTCAAGGGCTGACCTTAACTTTACTGGTTCTTTCTATGCACCATACTCTTCTTCCTCAGATCAAAATTTAGTATGATCAGACATTAGCATAAATTGTTCTTACATCCTTCTCTCCCACCCCTGAACACCACCTCTGCATGTGGATGCAGAGGAATCAATGAAGTGATACAGGAATGACAATATAAGATATTTGGCAAAATTTTTGCTTTCTACTCATAATCTGTGGTATCAATCTATCCATTGAATTTCTGTGGCTAGTTTGAGCCAAATTTAAGAAAGATGAGGTCTGTTTGAGAAGGTCCTGATGGTAACAACAGAGTAGGTTTGGAAGCACATATGACTGAAAATCTGTGTTTTTCTTAACACAGAGAAGAAATGTCCCAGAGGACGCATGAAAATAGGTTATAGATTATATAATTATAAAGTTACTACAAGAATAACAGAATAAACTCTTTTCCATGTCATTGAGGATAGCACAAGAAATAATGAACTTAAATCAAAGACAATCAGTTTTAATGCAAAGGCGTTACCTATAAAGAGATTAAACCCTGGGGATGCTGAAGAGCTATTCTTTAAGAACAATTAAAATGCAACTGTTTAGAATAACAGAGGCTAAACTTTGTCAGCACTGGAGGGGGAGGAGAACGAGAGCACTACTAGAAGTTTCTTCCAGATTTATTTGCTGTGATTCATATACATATACAAACATGATTCATATTCATACACATTTTTTTTTCAGCTCAGAGGGAGTTCTCTGCTGTTGCTGAATATTTCTGCTTTAGCACAAACACTACATAGTGAGTTCTGATGAACATCTGACTTTTTCTGTTGTGATTTTAACAGTTCTCCAGCTTTACTTTCCACTTAATTGCTGCATTTGGATTGCTTGCTGGTGTGATATCACCACTTATTGCCTTTATTTTTTCTCCGTTCTCCTTCTTTGTCTAGCAGCCTTAGCTTCCCTTCTTCCCACCACTATTACTTAATCCTCAAATTTGAATAGTTACTTTCAGAGTGGAAGTGTGAGATACTTTCCATGACCATCAGTTTGTTGACCTTGGAACTTCCAAACTGTGGAAACTGAGTTTGCCACACAGATCTGGTTTTAAAGCACCTGACAAAATCAAGTGCAGAGCTACTGGAGGAAGAGACCTCTTCTTCCCCTGTAATTTACCAAAGTCACTGCTGTCAAAACTGAGGAAGATGGATTCTGCTCTCTGGCCAAAAGTTCTGCTCAAGCACTTAGCCTGTTGAGAAGCCAAGATCCACAACACTTTCTGGCTTCCAGATCACTGATCGAGGTGGCCCCTAGTAAGTGTTCAGAGCTAAACAAACTCAGTGATGACTTCCTTTACCAATACAGGGCCTCTGCTCTGCAGAACTTGCAAATTTGCCATAATGTAAACATCCTTCCATCATAACAGAAACAGATGTCTTTCTATTAGTTATGTTGCTATGTCTGCAGGTGCCAAAAGCATCACACACACTATTTGCTCTCTGCCCGAAATAGCGGTGGGCAAACTTTAGACAGTTTGGTGAAAATTCTGTTATGGCTAGATGGGTGTTGAGCTTCTGTGACCTCCATAAATTGGGGTAAAAAACTGTAGAAATCTATTATAGAAACTGTGAAAATCGGCAGGAATCAGGTATAAAATTATTTGTCCACTTTCAGTTACATATCATCCTTAGAAAATAGCAAACAGTAAATTACTGACCCTTTCATAAATGAGTGGTTCAGTGGATTAAAATCCTATGTTTTGATTCTTCTTCAATTCTAGAAATCAAGAATTAAGGTTTATTTAAGAAAAGAGTTTTCTTGCATGGACCAAGAGACAATTCATGTTTCTATTTAGGGAAAAAAGTATATAACAAATAAGGAAAAAACTATATTTATAACAATTCTGCCTTCTATCATGAGTTGAAGAAGAAAGTTAAATAGACAATGTAAAAAACATTAATTTCAAAAAACTGTTGCTAAGCTTGCTGACAAAATCTTAGGTTGTACCCAAGAGATGTTCAAAGCATCAAAGGACCTGAGTGAAGAACTCCAGTCTCCTGAATACATTTGCAGCTGGTTTATTCGTTTATGAAACACAAATGCCAGCCCTATATATAAACTGACTCCCACATAGATACTAAAGAGATTTGGTCCAAATGTCCACATCTCAGTTGAGATATATTTTTGAAAAAATGAAAATCCCAGTTTTCTTAGAAAAACCCAAACAGCCAATAATTTGTATTCCTGTGCTCTACTTTCTAATAATATCTTTTTAAATTATTAGATTATGTAGTGATGGGATTGTTAGAAATACAGCTATATGCACATCAAAGGCTTCTGGCAATTATTTGTCTCTTTCTGCTGCTAGTCCTGGTATTCTGAGGTGAAGGCCACACTAGAAAAAAACTAAAATAAATGTATACTTGAAACGAATTTGCCCTGTCTTGAAACAGCTTGCCAAATGACAGTTGCAAAATAGTTAATTTTGTAACTTTTTTCTGGCAATATTTGTGTGAATTTTTCTCCTGTGAGATGGCATCTAAAGAACTAGGGATTCTTATAAGATAAAACCAAATGTTATGAGTTAATTAGTACCAAAATGTGAATGAAAGACAGTCCCCTCAACCATGTTAGGCTTGGTGAATGAAGGAAAGAGATTTATCATTTTGAAAGTTGCTAATTGTGCCTGTTTCTCTGTTTGGAGAAGGGAGTCTGTAGGTCTGGGCCAGTTGCCCTTGGGGACCTATCTGTTAACTCACTGTCACCTTCTCTTGAGATACCATCATCTTGTAATGCTGAGCAATAAAATTTATAATTGTTGGTCTTTTGAAGCCCATCACTAAAGGACACTAACACAGTTTGTTTACTCTGAAGGAGTTCACAAGAAAAAGTTAAGTAATTAGATGAGCATAATGAGTAGGTACCAAGAATAAACCCATGCCAAATACACACTTCTCTTTCAACCAGACTTCTATTTCACTTTGTTTTACAGTACAAAAAAATTCAGAATCAAAATAACTCCAAGAGGAGTTGTTGGTTTTTTAAAATTAGGGAACTATTTACCCTAACAGCATCAGCTCATCTTGTAATCACTTACCATTTAACCTATAGCTACACTAATTTATTAGTTGAGTTTCATTTCCATGAATTGTTTACTTTTTGCCCTGTTAGCAACAGGAAAAACACAGAGATAATAATTTATGGAATTGATTCTTAGCTGTCTAAATGTAGATTTTGTTTTAGGGAATCTTAGGTTTTATTCATAATTTGTTCCCAAAAATGCATACTCTGATTAAAGAAAGTTACTTTACTCCAAGTCTAAATTTGCATGTGCCTTGCAATGGGTCAGGTCACATGCAGAATGACTGGAGTGCACTTGGTTAGTTTTCTGAGCTGAAGTCATGACAGTCTTAGCTGTACCAGTTAATCTTAGCTGTACCAGTTAATATGTGAAGAAGAAGTAGTCTTGAAAGTGTAAAGTATTTTCAATCTGTGTACTGAGGTTTAATTTATGGACTGAATCCCAGTTCTGCCTCTTTGACCTGCTTTGGATCTGATAGGATCAAATCTCTGTACTGCATTGCCCTGGATTCCTAGTTCCAGATTTAGACATGGCAGGTCCATCACTAGCTTTTTTATGCTGCTTAGAACAGGAAAACTGGTGCAATGCTATTAGATGTTTTTTGGCACAAAGAAAATAAATAAAATGAAAAAAAAAATAAATTGCCAGAATGCTTACCAGCTTACCAGCATTGGGGCATTTCTTACACTGGACCAGGCAATCCACATCCATACCAGGCATGGTCCACTAGCCACATCTGCGGCAGTAAGCAGTGCTGAAGCCTATTATATAGCTCTGAGGCTGTGACCCAGTTGGGCCATATTCCTGTTAAACTCCCATCTTTCTAAGCAGAGATTCTGCATCCAAATTCCCCATGGAGAATGCTGAGTGTACAGCGCAAAATACTCAGTGATATGTGGGAATTGTTTGCAAGAACTCTTTGAGCAAAGAAATGATACAGAACAGCCAAGTTCCAGGCCTGGGATCTTAGCCTTTTACTATCATGCAGATGATAATTATCTTTGTACCAATGACAGGAGCTCCAGAGGAAGCACAGCACCTGGTCCCAAGGAGCTACACATGGAATCACTGCCAGGTTCTTCAGGGTGCTTTTAGACAGGGTGGTGACAGTATTTAACAAAGGTGACAATGGTTATGCCACCAGCCTCCCTTGCCTCTTGTGTTCTTCAGCTCTGAGAGCTAGAATGTGGATATCCAAATGTGAGAATATCGAAGGAAATGTTGAACTAGAGGCCCCCCTCCCCCAGACAGGATCTGGACAAATGCCAGGCTTACAGAAGAGCCTGGGGACTGATGTAGAACCGAGGCCAGTAAAACTGCTGTCTCACATGGTCTTCCCTAGAAGGATGAACATTGATACTGAGCATGATGGTTGCTAGGATAAGGCATTCAATTACATTTGTCTGGAGGAACAGATTAGTTCTGTGTGACATGTTCAGAATAAACTGGTTTTATGTTTCTTGTAGCATATAGGAAGTTTTGATAACATCATGAATAAATATCTATAATTTAACCCCCTGACATTAACATTAATTTGGGTGCTTTTGAATGAGATGGCTAATGTGCCACTCACTGTTTGTTTTCTTTATGTTACTGTTTTAACCTCTGAGACAAAGATGCTTCCTTCAAGAATTTGCCCTTGCCTCACAGAGAAACTCTTTGCTCCCAAACAGTGCTATTGATGAAATTATTTCTGACATCTAATGGCTTTTCTGATAAAGAAAAAACGCCTTTGAAATACTGAGTTTAATGGCAGATGACTATACGTATTTATGGGCAGTACTAGATGAAAGTTAAACTGGCATTTTTATGCCCATTCCCTTGGCCAGATGCTTGGCAGGACCAGATGTTGCTCTTGTTTTCTTCCAGCATCACCTACAACAGAAAGAAACATAAAACACAGCCACTGAAGCTGCTGGAAATTGCTACCTCTGCCTCCTGAAGGCTTGGGGGATGTTCACAATTACTGGTCCACCAAGTCCTGCTCTGCTGATTAGTGCTTGGCTTGGCAAGATATTGTTTGTCTTCCAGCACCTGTGGGAATATCCCCAGAGTATGGACAGCCACCTCCAAGGCTATTTGCTCTAAGCAAACACATGATACATTGATGGACAAAAGTAATTTTTTCAAAATCAGGCCCTTCAAACTGCTTGTGCTTGGAGGAAAGCCTTTGCTTTTTTTCCTTTCACTAGCTTGTGTGACCACTCCTGAAAATAAAAGGTTCTTAAAAAGAAAGTGGAAAACAATTTAGTCATTCATATTTCTGTTTTAGTTTAACATATTTGATGTTCCTATTAGTTCCACTTGGAGAGAGAAAAAGGCTTTCATTCTGCATTAGCTGATTGTTTCCATCAGTCTCCTTTCCCCTTCCCCCCACCCCATTTTTCACACCTCCTACTGTGTATGAACGCCTGCTGCACCATTTATTTTTGCAATGTGTAAACTGTTACTTCCTCCAGCAAATCAGATATGCTTAGGGTGAAATTAAAGATCTGAAGTGATGATCATCCTGCTAGTCTGATGTTTTAAGATTTCTGTGCTAGTCAAGAAGCAGCTGCCTGTTCTGCCTATAGGTATTTATTATTTCTGAAAAAGAATTATGGAATCAGAAATGAATTATTTTGGCATAAAAATAAAATGAGAGGAATCTGTTCCAGGAAATACAAGCTTTAGTTCTTCCAATGAGAAGAAATCTGGAAAGTAACAGGGTGAGAAATAATTGACCCCTCTTTGGTGCCTCCAAGCAGTGGGCAGGAGTGCCTGGAACTCATGTTTTGGTGCCAAGGTTCAAGGTCATGGTATGGATTGATTTAAAATGGACAGATCTGGCTAAGATAGGAGACAGAGTGTGGCCTCCTTGTAGAGATCTTCTGCTTATATGAGTTCTCCCCATATCTCAAAATAACTTCCTTGTCTGTGGCTGAAAGATTTTTCTTTTGTGCAATGATTTGTAGGATGAAGTCTGTACATTGTGTGCTCTTTTATTTATAATAAAATACATGATACTACACTAGTCTTGTATCTCAGCAACGATTGTTGTAATTTCCAGGACAGGAGCAGACATATAAATCCAGAGGATGATACAACCTGTCTGGCATGTCCCAGGATAGGTCAAGCCATGCCACTGGCCCTCTGGATGTAAAGGGAATTGAGGGTGCCAGGTGGGAGGACAGGTTTGTGTTTTAGGTGGCTGATGATTGGTGAGATGAATTTGTCTTGGCTTACAGTGAATGATGGGATCTCTGGACAGGAATAACTCTGTCAAAGCAGGTTTATGGTTTTGCATCAAACTGTTCTTTTTTACCTCTTAGGGCATGTTCATATTTCTAGAGGTATGGGCCATTAAAGGAAAGGGATTGCCCCCTTGGCAGATAGATTTTGGAGTCCATTTGCACCACAATCACTGAAAGCTTGTCCTCTTCCTCCTTTTCACTCCCTCATCACACCATGGAAGGTTCTAGTTGCATTTCTTTTCTTAGTTTGCAGTCCATAAGGGGATTAAAACCAGGAAAATAATCTGACCTCTGCTCCTAAGTGAAGGGAAGACCATGAGAATAAACAGGAAAAGCCCCCAGTTAAAGGTCTGAGTCCCACTCACATTTAGCAGCTCACACCAATGCTCTAGATGCTGAAAGACTGTTCCTACCTTTTGTCTCATAGCCACTCTTTTTTCATTGCTATATAAATACCTCACATAACAGTTACTAGTGCTTAGCCTCATTGGCTGAGGAAAATATTGTAAGATAACTGGTGTAGTTTGTAGGGGTCAATTCAAAGTTCTATTGAATTTTTAAAATTTTCATTATACCAGTGTTTCTTATCACTATAGGGAATGCACATCTAATAATGTATTAATTGACGTGGCTAACATCTGTTTCATGTGGTTTATTCTGTTTTGTATCCTCTTCTGAAGTGATAGAATTAAATATTTTGAGTTGGGTGTTCTGGTTTTGGTCTTTTTCTTTTAAATATAGGTGAAATACAAGAGAGTGAAGAACTGCAACTTGTGGTCAGGGAGAGGTGACAGTGGTGACAGTCCAATCCCTGTGGGAGTTTGTTTAGCCCTGAGAAAGTTTGTAGTCACACTTTACTTTTGTTGTATAAAGCAGCTGCACCAGGGAGGACCATGACAAAAAACTAAAAAGTCCTAAACCTGCCCAGGTGCATGTATCTTTTTGGTAAAAAGATGGTTGGATGATTGCTTTCAGTTTGTATCAGTTTAAGCAAATCCAGACAAACAAGCCTGTCTCCAGATACTCAGGGATTCCTGGGCAAATTTTTGGGCACCAACCCCAAATCAGCTGTGCTGCTGCTCAGGACAGAAGCTGAGCTATTTGGGTACCTCTCTTGGAGACAGCTTTGGATAACTGGACTGTATGAACTGTGGAGAGGCTGGGGGCTGGATCACAGCATCTCTCTGGGGTGCAATGACCAGGGGAACAGGTCTGAGGACACCTGAGGTAGAAGCCAGCACCTTTCTGGGACCAGCTCTGAGATCTGCTCATCTCTGTGCTAGCAAACCTCCTCATCCTTCAAAACAGGGTGGCTTTATGAAAACTGCCTGCTGGGGAAGTCTCTCCGTTTGATTTAATGTGTGACCTGTGACTTGGGATGGTCTCTGTTTGATTTACTGGTGTGAAACAAACCCTAAAGAAACATGGACTAGCAAAGGCAAATGTCTCTCAGTTCCCTTGATTTTTCTCCTGATTTGACAGCGGCATCTCCGTATCTTTATATGTGGATTGTTCTTGCTGACCTCAGGCTTTGCTCCTACGTGAATGACATTATTCAGCTCATTCTACTGTTGCCAGAATAAAGGCCTTAAGTCACCACCACTTTTCTTAAACTACTTAAGGATTACCAGGGAAATAACAAAGGTGAGGCAAAACACTGTACTGAAGTCTGCTGGAATGAGAGAAGACTTATTCAACTTGGAGTTGAATTTGCATTTTTTCCTCAGGGATACATGAGGCTGAGCACATGCTTTTAAGCAGCTGCTGCTTTGGAAGCTGGTTTGCTCAATTTAGGATGTAGGTAAAAGTGTTTTCCTGTAAAGAGAATAATTATATGCTCCCAAACACACAGAAGCATCAAAATTCACAGCATGCTCTTTACAAGGGTAATAAAGTTTTATGTGCATACACAGAAG
The DNA here is from genome assembly GCA_013397375.1 of Toxostoma redivivum. Classification (NCBI taxonomy): domain Eukaryota; kingdom Metazoa; phylum Chordata; class Aves; order Passeriformes; family Mimidae; genus Toxostoma; species Toxostoma redivivum. The sequence goes on from VXBI01001293.1 coordinate 126,042, forward strand.
AAACAGTTTGCAGCAAAATACTTAATGCACCAAATTATTCCCCAAAAATAAATGGATGAGAAAGAAACTAGAAAAATTTGGTTCATGCTTAATTATTTAACATTTGAACCTTTCTTTTCTTAACAACAAATTCCCATTTCTGGACCCTTTCTTGGTACTTTACTTTGTCTGGAGTCTTATAACTGCACTTCAAGCTGTTAGGAGGCTGCCCAATGTCAGCATGAAGAATAAGGGAACGGCTTGACATCAATTACAACATTACACACAACATAAAATTTAATGGCTTGAATCAACCTTTCATTGCTATTTAAAGCAACCATGTATGGTTTTGCTAAGATCCTAAAAATTAACCAGCTTCTAAAGGTCTAAATTATTCAGCATCATGGGATCTTACACTAAGGTTTTTAAAATGTTATTTCAGTTCTGTGGCATAACTAGGGGGAAAGTTTGACAGGTAAGTGGATTTTTTAAGTAGAGAAGAAGTTAATCTCCTGCTCAAAGCAGAACTCTGTGGGGTAAATTAAAAGAAATACAGTCCATCAGATTCTCCACTGGCTTGCAGTCTTTGCAATTCCTTGGAGAGGAGACAAGCTGAAGCAGTGAGCCTGCTGGTCTCAGACCTGGGGAGGAATTTGGCCTATAGATTGTTATGCATATTCTTAAATAATCAGGAATCACAGTGAGGACTTTCAGTGGGTCAGTGATGAAGTGCTGGTTTTCCACCTTTGTGGCCAGAGCCAGGATTTACGTGGTGGCCTTGGCTTTGTCTCTCAGCACCATGCAGCCATCTCATAAAACATGGGTTTCTGCCCAGGGAAAAGGACCTGGCTGCTGCTCCCCTCCAGTTAGGGTGGTCCTGCAGGTCAGAGCTGAGGTCACCCCCAGGGTGGCACAGGGAAGCCTGCTTCTCCTGCAGCTGCAAATTCTGGACTCTGCGTAAATAAAAGGTTCAGCTTCTGATTTTTAAACTAAATAATCAGATAAAACTTAAAAATCCTTAAAAAAAAATCCTGAAGCAGTTCTAGAGAAAAAAAAAAAAAAGAAGAAGTCTTCAGGAGATCTGCAGAGATGTTTTTAGTCAGTGGTCTGTGGTATAATTAAGAAGCCACTTTGATGACAAGTGAGATGGTTGCATACAGACCTTGACTATCCCATCTTTAATAAGGAGAGAAAAATATAACCTTTACATTAGGAATGTTTCACTGATTTTATTTACAGCCCATAAAATTTTACTTCTCTGAGCTGCTGTCTGCCAGGAGCAGCTTTAGTTTGGACTGGATGGACAAGGCAGTTTAGTGAGTTCACTGTATGAACACTGGTGTTGTTTTTTTGGAAATATTTTTTCCCAGCTGAAGTATAACTGTACCCATGACCTAGGTCACAAACATTTCCTGAAGGGGTTGTGAAATTTTCCACAGATTCCAATGTTTTCATTGTTGATATTTCCGCCATTTAAAATGTATCTGGTTTTAAATATAGTATTTTGCTTTATCAACACTGGGAATCACAGGTAACTTTTATTGACTATATGAAAAGAAATAGCCATAGGGTTTAGTTTGCATGTCTTGGAATGTCTTGGAGAATCTTGGGAAGATCATACAAAGGCCAGGCATAGTTGCAGGTATTCAACAAGCAGCTTTTTTCCAGCAAAAAACTGGGCATCTTCCATTCTCCCACCCCAGTCCAGGGATAGAAACCAATCCCCCTTTGCCAAAGGAGACAAGGAAGACAGATATTCCCCAAAAGAGTCAGCAAAGCCTCTTGTGGCACACAGGGACACCGGTGAAATTCCATTAGATCTCAGGCCAACACACACATAGATATATATTTTCTGCAAAGCACTTGAAATATAGTCTAATTCCTCATCCAAAGATCCCCACAAAGGGAAAGCTGGAGTCATCTTTAATGTACATGTTGTTGATGGGCAGTGTGAATCAAATCCTGCCACAAAAATAAACACCAAAAACCAGAAACTGATCCTGAACCTTGAGGAAGGAAAACAACCCAGATTAGAAATCTAACCACAATGTCATCTGGAAATTACCAGATGGTTTTTACCTGATACGTGTTTGGAATTTAATAAAAATGAATGCAAAATGAACTTTATTTATGTTGTAAATTATCTAAGAATTAATTTTCGTGAAACAAAATCCATTTCATTACCTCTGTGGTTTAAAGGTCCCCAAATCTCAAGTTTAATGGATAAAAAAATATTTAAATAAACCATTATCTAGTCCTGGACCTCAAAGCTGTCAACCTACAGCTGATACACTTTGAACAGTCACCAACGATTCAGCCACATACATGAAAACCCTAATTAATGCCATTTTTGCATATAAAGCAGAAGGCTGTGTTTCCCATCATAAAAGGTTATGATGTTTACACAAAAGCTGCAGCTAACCTCATAAAACTCTGTTGATTTCCCAGTGGGGTCCTCGGAGGACACTTGGCTGTGTTAAATGACACACTGACTTCCAGCACCAAAATAACCCTGGTTTCCTTTTGGAAACTGGAAGCATAGTGCTGCTCTTATCAAGTGTGCCTTTTGATGAGCTCATGCTGAATTCCTTATTGTGAGACCTGCCTCTTAAGAACTTCACCTCCAGTGGTCTTTTTATGAAGACATACAAAATTTCTGGGAGTGAATCCCAAAATTGGGAATTTCTGTTATTTTGCTTTGGGTTTTCTTTGGTTGTAGAGTTTTTTCTCTTTTTAAAGGAATTCCTGTCATAGAACATCATTAAATAGCTACGGTAAGTAATCTGGTTTTTAGAACAGCTAAAGAGAGAAAAGAAAAGAAGAGAAAAGAAGAGAAAAGAAGAGAAAAGAAAAGAAGAAAAGAAAAGAAAAGAAAAGAAAAGAAAAGAAAAGAAAAGAAAAGAAAAGAAAAGAAAAGAAAAGAAAAGAAAAGAAAAGAAAAGAAAAGAAAAGAAAAGAAAAGAAAAGAAAAGAAAATTGAGATGAGATGAAACGAAATTAAATAACGAAATGGAGAGAAAAGAGAAGAGAAGAGAAGAGAAGAGAAGAGAAGAGAAGAGAAGAGAAGAGAAGAGAAGAGAAGAGAAGAGAGCAAAAACGAATAGAAAAATAAGATTAAGAGTAAATCTCTCCTTCTGACTTTAATTAATTTTAAATGAGGCATATACTGAGAATTTCTATTTGAAAAATCTTTTTACATCAGGCAATTAAGCAGAATTTTCTCCAAAAACAACAGACTTGCCATATATTCAGAGGCATGTCAAAGGTTTGTTATACAATAGTCAACATCAAATATTTGATTTTTCCATAGGGTGAGTAAAACAGAATGATGTGAAAAAAATAATAAAAATATGACCAAATTCTCTTCTGTGGCTTAAAATGTTGTATAATATTTACAGTCTTATAAAACCTGAACTTTTATGGTAAAAATTCATTGTTCTGAAAGAAACAGAACAATAAAAAAGAAACAATTGTTTTCTTTTGTTTCTTGAGTGTTATGAAGTTAAACGAACTGAACAAATTAATTTTTTTCTAGACAGTTACACCAATTCCAATTAGATTTTGTTCCAGAAGAACTTGCTCCCCTCCCTTTCCCCCCATTATTTCTTTAAGAGCATTTAATATTAGTGTCTAAATTATAACAGGAAAAGTTCTTCTCTTTCCAGCAAACAGGAGCTGGGGAATGCTTTCTAGGGAGTAAGATCTAGTCAGGCAAGATCAGAGATTGAAACATCAAACGAATTGAAAATAAAGATGAATTGTGTCACATCACAGTCTTAAAATTAAGACAACTCATTGCAAAGAGAGCAGAGCAGCTAGTTTTAAATTACAGAGAATTTTTTTATTGAAGAGTGGAAAGATAAAATATGTTTGTTGAGAAATCCTCATCTTTAAATATTAAAGGCTTTTGATATGTGCTTTTCTTTCCCCTCTTGCTCAATTAAAAATATGTTAATACAACGTTAAATTCAAGATTTAAACCCACAAGAGTCAGGAAATTCAGAATTAAGCCTCTTTTGGTAACCCCGATTCTGTTCCCATTGCGCATATTATTTTTTTATGATTGAGTCTTTCATTACGTGATCACATAACACTGTGGCAGTGTGACATGCAAAGGGTGGTGTTGAATGAGTGTGGTTTGTTATGGAGGTTAAAGAAATGTCAATGTCACTAAGTAGCCTTTCAAAAATGTAACAACTGCAGTTTTGATAAAATTATTGCTTTGTTATTAAAAAAAAAATCACTTTGAGTATACAGTTGTACACAGACACCTTCTTTTTAATAATGGTATGTGCAAATGCAAAAAAACCCTTTTTCTTTATCAAGGGACTATTCTCAAACACTATTGGAGAACAAGATCCATGTAGTTGGATGAAAGGAACTTCCTTTTTTTTTTATCTTTGGAAATAGTGGGGTTTATATCAAATCCTGTGAAGACACTGGGCAAGTAAGTGGTCTGGAAGATGAACTGTTTTTTTAAATTACAGAAATAGGTTTGGGAAATTATTTTCTACAAAAATGCAGATGCTTAAAAATATTACCCAAAACTATTTGATAGCCTAGAAATAAGGTGTGAGTCTTGTCAACTCTTGAGTTTGGGGGATATTTTCAGGAGTACTCTCCTCATTTCTTGGAACAACCTTTGACTTGGTGATGTAAAACTTCATTACAGAGATACAAAGATCTGAGACTTCCCTCAGCTTGTACTCATGGACAGTAGCATGCCAGTTTCTGTTTGGACATTATCCCGTAGAAGTGCAAGTTCTGTAGGTCTCAGGTGCACCTGCCATCTTCAGACACCCAAAATAGATAAAGGTGCATCCATAGCTCCAAAGTCTCTCCCAGACCTCAAGTAAGACATCTTACTCATATTTCTCTTTCATTTAAAGGCAAGTACAGTATATTAAGAACTAAATGAAGATCTAGATATGCTCTTGTTTTTGGACAGAACTACACCTTTGGTAGAAAAACTTTTAAAGATGGGCTAGTAGATCCCACGTGGGTAATAGGAGGAAAGTTCTCCTCTGCCTGTGTCTATGGATATGCTGGAATCAAAAGCACAGGAATACTTTCAGGATGACTTGAGAGATGGAAGACATCTCAGGTGCCTTCTCCAAGTAGGGCATGTGTTGCAGCCAGTGGCAGAGGTGGTTCAAATGTTTCAAAATTGACATTTATTGAGAGCAGCCCTGCACAGAAGGACTTGGGGGTTACTGGTGGAGTTAAAACTGAATTTGAGCCAGCACTTTGTGCTCATTGCCCTGAAAGCCAGCAGTGTTCTGGGCTGCATCAAAAGAATTGTGACTATGGGAAGGTCATTCTGCACCCCAAGAGAGAGGATTCTGCCCCTTAGTTCTGCTCTCGTGGGACCTTGCCAGAGTTTCTACATCCAGCTCTGTCATCTCCAGGATAACAAATATATGGAGCTGTTCAAATGGTCCCAGAGGATGCCATGAAGATGATTAGGGAGCTGGAACACCTCTACTTTGCTGACAGGCTGAGAAAGCTGAGGTTGTCCAGCCTGGAGAAGAGTAAGTTCTGGGGAGACCTTAGAATGCCTTCCAGTAAAGAAAGTGGGATGGGAACATTTGCAAGGCCATGGAGTGACAGGAAAAGGAGGAATAGCTTTAGGGTGAGGGCACTAGCTGAAGTGCTGGCATGGGATATACAGCAGGTAGGGAGACTATTTTTTAATTATTATTTTATCAACTGTTCTAGGATTTCTAGAATTTGCATTAATAGTGTCCCTAGGGTTCATATTCACAGCATAATAATTAGATCAGGTCAGATCAGATCAGATCAGAAGATCAGATCAGATCTTTCTAATACTGTTCTCTCTCCTGTTAGTTTTAATACAGATTTGCCAAATCAGACACTCAGAACTCTTTGGTATATTTACACTCAGTGGCAAAAGTAAAGTCGTAAAATCTTTCTACTGATGCAGAAATGGAGACGGCTGCTGCAGGGTAACTTTAACATGTCACTGGTTTAATAAGAAAGGTGCAGCCCTTCAGACTGCAAAAAGCCTGTGAAAGTCCAGGCAGGTCAGGCAGAGCCTGCCTTTTGAGGCCATATTGCCCTTTCCTCCTGCAGAACAATAATGAAAAGCTTGAGGTAAAGCCATCTTAGGGAAAATGTCCTGTAAGTTTAAAAATAAAATGAGGGAACGAAGCAACAAAAGGATTTGTTAATAACCTCTACTCTCCATCCTGTCTGGCAGCCCCCTTTATGGTCAGCCTCATGGTCCTGTCAGTCAGGAAACAGGAATTAAAGTTCTCTCAATCACAGCTAGGAAATAAATGCTGTCCCATCCCCTGAGTCTTTTCTTCTGCAATGTGCCTACCTGGTCATCAAAGCCATTTCCAGCTGTTTTTGTCTTTTCCTGCATGCTGAATGTGACTGATGAATATTCAGTCCACTGTCAGAGAGAGGCTGGCTGATAAATGCGTGGTGTTTAGGGCTGCTGCTGAAGGGGTTGAGAGAATAGTACAATAGGATTACACATGGTCATCCTGTTTGTTAGTGCCCTCTGGGCTCCCATCCTGTGTCCTGGCCTGAGCCCCTCTGGGAGGGTCACATGGAGGACTCCAGTCCCTTCTCTTGCTTTGAAGTTCCTCCTGGGAGGAAGTGGGTGGGCTGGGATTTGTGCATTACAAGATTGAAGGATGTTAAAATCTTCTTTTCCTGGAAAGTGAAGCCACCATATCTCATGTTAGGGGGATGCTGGTGGTGATGGGAGAAACGGACACAATATCAGACCAAAATCCAAATTAAGAAGAGGAGGTCTACTTGTGCTTCTGTGTTTCTAAGGCTGACTCTCTGGAAGCTGATATTTTTTGGGAAGTGTAAGCTAAATGCATTCCCTACATTTAGGGACTAAATGGGATCAATTTTTAGAAAGGAACATGTCACCTCCAAGATCATTCCCCTACAGTCTAAAAGATCCTTTCTTCCCAGAAATGGCAACTGACTTCTCCTTGAAGTTTGAGGCTCCCTCTTTTTTCTTTCCCTTTCTCATTTCTTAATGTCTTTCTTTTCATCCCCCCCCTTATTTTTTTTTTTTTGGTGGGTGTTTGTTTGGGTGTTTGTTTGTTTTTGTTTTGTTTTGTTTGTTTTCTACTTCATTCAGGTTTGTGTGAGTTATGGGGCCTAATTACTGACAGGTTACTGATCTTTCTAATTAAGTCAACTACAGACTGTGGAGCAGATTTCTGATTTTGTCCTAAGTCCAGAGACGAAATGGGAGTTTCAACTGTTGAAGAAACATGATTTCTGCTGGGAGTAGATTATAGAACTTCATGGAAAGAGATCAGATTGTCTTCCTCTTTGTATTGGTGAGTAGACATTTGTCTTTCCCACACTCATGGGACGGATAAACCAGTGGAGAAGAGAATACTGCCAACACCTTTTGTCTTTGAAGTGCTGTAGATGAATCAATTCCTATTAACAAAAGGTGTCAATTTTCTTTCAGTGGTGTTGGCTGTGACTAGAGAACAGTCTGTATTCTTTTGTGATTTTTCAGTTTTGGGGTCTCTTTGGTGCAATAGTATTGTCAAGACAGCAGGATTTTATCCAAGATGACTGCAGACATTTTATCCTGTGGTCTCCTTTTCTTAAGTAAATAGTTTCTGATTCCCCAGCAATCCTCAGTCCTTCTACAGCTCAAAGTCTCATGCTTGTCTTAGAGGTATCAGGATTGACATACAAGCCATGTACTAAGTGTGTTAAATCTGTCTTTTTTCCCCAAAAGGCCGTTTCAGTGCTTACTGCTGACCATCAGGCAAGTAAAGAGAAAGGATATATGTGTGAGAACAGCTACACTGGGTCAGACTAAAGGTCCCTTGGCCCAGTGTCTTGGCTCTGAAAAACACCAAGGGAGGTGTCCAAAGCCAGCAAAGGTCACGCAGAGATATTTCTGTCTTTTCTCTCCTCCCACTCAACCTCCAGCAATCTGGGATTTCCTGAGCATGAGGTAACATCTTGGTGGACCCTAAATTTAATCTGAGTACAGTGCCTTTTAAAAATTACTGGTTTCATTTGTACTGTTGCAGCCTGTGAGCAGCCTAGGCTAGCACACGTGTGTTAGGTATTACACAAACGTGGGACAGAAGGACTCCCTCTTCCCCAGCAGGACCATGCTGATGGAGAATTTATAGTGTTGGTATGTAAAGCACATTAAACAATTTTGAGTAGGGTGAGGGAGCTGTGATGCATTATTAGTCTTCAACAGCATCAGCACATCAGATACACACATATTTTCCATTTTCCTATAGATATCATGGCAGACTTCAACAGAAGAGTCTGAAGGATGCTTCTTGCCAAGGAAGAGCATTGCAAAGTTATGGCAGAATCTTTTAGGTTGGAAAAGTCCTCTCAGATCATTGCATCCACCACCAAACCCTGTCCTTCAGCATCACATCTACATGGCTTTTAAATCCCTGCAGGGATGGTGATTCAATCATTTCCCAGGGCAGTCTGCTCCATGGCTTCAAAATGAAGCCTATCCCCGAAGAATATTTTCTTAATATTCAGTATAAACCAACTCTGGTGAAACTTGAGGTCATTTCTTCTTGTTCTGTCACTTGTTACTCTGGACAAGAGATCAACCCCTACCTGGCTACAGCCTCCTTTCAGGGACTTGCAGAGTGTGGTAAGGTCTGCTCTCAGCCTCCTTTTCTCCAGTCTAAACATTCCCAGCTCCCTCAGCTGCCTCTTGAAAAACTTGTTCTCCAGAACCTTCACCAACTTTGACCTGTCACCTTTTTCTTTTTATTTTCAAACACTTTTAATTAATTTCCATATTTCAGTTGCTTACAAAAAATTATTCTTGATCACGAAAGAAAGGTATAAGATGCTTCTTTGCCAATGGACAATGTGGATGATCAGGCTCAATGCCAAGGAAGATTGCTTCTTTGTATTCATAAGAAATGGGAAGAAGGTAGGCAAAAATAGGGAGGGACATGAAGATAGAGGAAATAAAGGAATTTAAGGAAGGAGACAAACAAAAAAAAAAAAAAAGACAGAAATTGGCATGGTTAAAGTGATGTACTGGGAAAATGATTTTCCAAGGGACATTTTGATGAGCTGATCTGAATGGAAATGATGCTGTTGCCCAGGAAAGAAATCACTTCAGTTTTTATACTGAAAAAATGCTCCAGCTCAAGTTTTATCTGGTCATTTTCTTGTGAGAAATGGTGGTAAGAGTAACCAGTCACTAAACACCAGTGAACTATTGTAAATCCCTGGGATCAGCACACAGCCATGATGAGTGTCAGACAATAATTTCAGAGCTGCAGAACAGCAATTCCTAAAGTGCTGAGTGTGGAAGAGCTTGAGAAAATAAGTTCCCATCCACAACTTTCAAATTTTTCCTTGTACTGTCCTATAATAGCATCTAGGTCGAGTACCTCCATTTTCTCAGTCTGCTAGGGTCTTCACATGCTGTTTTTTTAAATATAAAACAATCTCATTTCTGATTGCATGGTCATAAGTTTTTAAAAAAGATCCCAGGTTAATTGTGTGGAAAAAAATTAAAGAGCCTTAATGAAAGATAATAGTGTATAATACATTCTCTAACACTAGAATTCATCTTATTTGTCTTTTAGCATCACCTTTGATATTAGATAATTATGTTTTTTAATTTTTCAGTGATTTTAATGAACAAGGTGCAACTAAAAATTAGCATGAGCATACCAAACCTGCCAATTCCCTTCCATTCCCGTCTATCTCATAATTTGTTCCTTCACTCTAGCTCCAATAGACACTCTGGTAGCAGAAATACTGCAACATTGATGTCTGCCGACTTCTCTTTCTTTCTGCTCTCCCCTACAAGTATATAGCTCACTGCTCTTCTCCAAATGGCAAAAACTCTGAGGAGCAGCCCCTTGCTTAACATGTCAAAATGTGAGTTCTGGCTGGCAACTGCTTTGGTTTTGTTCCCTTGAGATCTGACAGTGCCAGAAATCAAAGCATAATTTTGCAGATGTTGAGATCCCACAAGCCCCCTAGGTTGCAGATCTAAGCCAGAAAGCCAGCTGGCACTGTGCACTTATGCTAAGAGTGTAAAAGTATACATTTTTAGTTTTCAACCAACAATGACCGACCACTGGTAACTTCAACAGAGTGGAGCATTACTAACTTTATTTTTGGAGAGTAAGTGGCTTTGTGCATTCCCCTGAGCTCTTCTTCTGTTCTAGTGCTGCTGTTTTAAAGATGCTTTTACAAAGTAGAGAAGCTTTTCGGTGCTTTTCCAGCATATCTGCTGCTCTTTAAAGGGATACCACACTCTGACAGCACCTTCACAAAATTTAAGAGTTATTTCAAGCAAAACTTAACCGTATTGATTTCAAAGTGTTTTACCTTTCTTCTAAAGGAAGTGCTTGCAAGGGGGAGAAACACCCACACGCTCCCCCCATCCCCCCAGTGCCTACAAGATTAGAAGAAGATGGTGGGACAGCTCATCTGCAGAGAGCTACTGGATATTCAGATTGCTTCTGGGAGCTTAGATGGACATGTCACTATTTTATGTTGTGCACTATGGGAAACTCAGGATTTGATAAGCTGACCTGAGACTGAGGTGTCAGAATTCACCCCTGGACAAACAGCAGGCTAAGTCAGGATCTCCCTGATGCTGTACCAGCAATGCAGCAGGCACTCATGTTTGGTTCTCCAGTGTCCAGCCTTGTACTCTGATTGCAGCCTTACTCTGAGCTATTATTTTTCCCGGTTTTCATCAAAATTCCAGGACCTGGGGAACTTTTCCTAAAGCAAATTGCACCCAAACCTCCAGGTTCTCATGCACAGTTTAAATTTCAATGAAGTGGTATTTGCCAATGAAAGAAAAAAAAGTTTAATTGAAAAATTCCTGACAAACTCTAATCCTATTAACTTCACTGTGGTTGCACGTATGCTAATGAGAGCCGTGTGTGTGAGACTGTTGCTAAATTTGCAAAACACAATACCCAGGACATGCATATTATATCTAGTTTGACACAGGCACATATGGTTTATATTCTGTATTCTAAAACAATATTATGAACATTTTATAAGGTTGCAAAAGTGAGTATTGTAAATTCAAGAAATGCAAAAGTTATTGAGGCATGCACTTTGGACTCTCCCTCTCTCCAGTGTAATTGACCATATACACCTTCTACTTCCTCTTCTCTCCCTGCTTGTCCCTCTCACATTCCTCCTGTCTCTCCTCAGTGACTTTCCTCACTGGATAGCCTTTCTATTTAGCAAAAAGCTTGTCTTTCATGTGACTCTAACATGGCACTGGATTACATCATGACCTAATTTGGTGTTTCTTTCTCTTACGTTCCTTCTGTCCTGTCATGTCACACTAAGTTCTGCAGGGAAAGGGATGCCTGCTCCATGGAGTGTGGGCAGTGATTACTGTGTAGGTGCATTGATAGTGATTGCTCCTTGGATATTTTGCAGAAAACACAGTCCAACAATAAATATTTCTCAAAATATATGCCATGAATCATTGCCTATAATTTATAAGAATTTACCATTTTTGATAAAAAATTTCTTGTGTCCTAAAATTATGCCAATTTTCCTATAACAGGTAAGTCAACCTTACCTTACAGGTAAATACTCTTTTGCTATGGTATGCGATTGATTTGTTTTGATACTCTCTTTGCCAGGCCGATGGAGAAGTCTTTGCTGATCTAAAATTCCAGTGAAATAAGCGGGACACTGTTTACACTCAAGGATTTGTCCAACATTTTAACTTTGAGAGTGAAAGCAGACACAAATTTCCTCAAAAATCAGGACAGAGCTGACTCATCCCAAATGAGACTGGGGATGATCTCCCAAACAAGTTTGGGGATGATCTCAGCCCAAAGGGTGGGAGCATCTTACTGCTTCCAGAAAAGTTAGTGTCTAGTCTAAGGTAGGCTTCCCTCATCCATCCTTAATGAAGAAAGGTGGCAGATTAATCCCCTTCAGTGTTACCTGCCTTAATTATCTATCTTTGGAGAAGACAAATTGTCTTCAGAAGGCGTCTACTGTTTCTAATCAAGGATTTTTAACCATGCTGCTTAGGCACTATGACTAATTTTGAGATGGCTAAGGTACTAGGAAATGATTCCCATGTTTTGTTTGAGTTTCATGTGGCAACTGAGCTGCTACTGGCTTCTCTTGCTTTCATGGTGTCTGATCTCATGTTGTTGTTTGCATGATGGGGGAGAAATTTGCAGGAAGGGGACCACACTGTCCATGTCCTGAAGCAGAGGAGCTAATTTCAGCTGCAAGTTCTGTGATGCACCACAGCAATTCTGCCAGATATACATTAATATCGTGCTGATCTGAAAGGAAGTCCTTTTATTCAGCTTGACAAGCTGAAATATTTAGAATCCAGTTGACTTGATCCAAAGGAATGTATTTTGCTTACATTTTCCCTGTGGAAAATGGAAGCATTTTTGGAAAAAGTAGCATTTTCCCACAGAAAACCATTTTTTTAACTTAAAAAAAAAATGTTTAGATGGAAAGTTTCCAACCAGCTGTAATTATAGTGTATATATAAAAGGGGACAAATTGATGCTGTAAGGGCATTCCTGACTGTATTCTATCTGTAACTTCTGAGTGCTAGTCTTGTAACATCATAACTTTTGAAAGTTATGAAATTTTTGTGACATTTATAACTTTTTAAAAATTCATGTAAATGTACTGATTTGTATTCTGTGTACATTGACCTATGCTAACATAAAGGGCAAAACCATAGTATGGGCAATTACCCATTAGGTGCTGGGCAAAGACCACCAACTTATGTCATCTCTGAAGCTGTTGCTGGGTCTGATTCCTGAGGTGCTCAGTTTCATGTCACTAGCAAGTCAAAAGGAGATGTAAATGATAATTCTCAAAGTGTGAAAAAGAATGTGGCCATTTTCAGATGAGCTGTGACTCAGTTTTCTTGGAAATAGGTACATTTTGGGGAGAATGGAGGGCTGTTGCTCTCCTCCCCACAGCCCCCTCTGGAAGTAACGAGCTTATTGCATTTTACACCCAGGTGTTTGCCATAGAATCTGACACATAACCATGCCCTGGAAAACTATAAAACAATATAATTTATAGAAATAAACTGAGTGAGAATCATTATTTTTTATTGGTACCACTTAATGTGCAGAAAAAGCATACTTTCCAAAAATATGGAATAAACGTTCTGTTAGCCTTATTGGGTCCAAATGTTAGGGTTTAAATTATTTTACTATGCAAACTTTCTTTCATATCTTGGCAGTAGTGATTTCCATTTTTATTCCTTTGGTATCCATAATCTTATTAGAATCAAAAACATATGCTTTGAGATCATTGGACAGATCCCTTCTCCCACCCTGCCCCCTTTCTCTCCATGTTAAAAAATGCACCGAAAAGACCGACACTCCACTATTGAGAATAACAGGAATGGTGCAGGAGAAAAGGATGCAGACTACCAAGTCTGAATGGGAAAATTGTTTGAGAAGTGTGTTTTTGTCTTCATGATTTTGATTTGGAAGTCATTAAAGGTGCAAAAGCCTCCAAGCCTCCCAGTGGCTGCCATTTGGAGCCTCACTCCTCCTGCAACAGGAGGTGCTCACACCAGGATCACAGATTTACAACATGAAAAAGAGTACAGGCAGATTTGAACTTTATAACACTTTTGGGGATGAAATACTTGCTGCAGCCCTTACATCTTGATGTCAGGCAATTGTATCTGTGGGGCTGAGATGTCAGCTCATTGCTGTAGATTTATGAATATCCTTTTTATATCTTTTTTTTTTTTTTTTTTTTTTTTTTTTTTTTTTAAGTAGTAGAGAAATGACAAAGTTCTTAACATGCAGCCCAGCAGTTTGGTAAAATGTATTCCACCTGGCTGCCTTTAAGCCATGGCTTACTCAGCAGATGAAAAAGAGTTGGTGGCCGTTGTTTAGATATTTTCATGATAGTAGACAGATTTTCTTTTCCAATTTGTCATTATGAAAGCACATATATTTACATTAAATTAGTTGTCATGACAAGTTCTGGCTATCATAGATAGAAGCCTAGAACAAAGTACTTGCTTTTCTCTTCTGAAGCATCTACTGCATCCTCTTATTAATCTATGGTGTATTCTATTTAAAACAAGCTTTTATTCCTTCTGATGTCCAAAGCTGAAATAGCAGTTGGAATACTTGTCAGTAATGTGAGGGAAACATAAATCAAACTGATTGCAAGTACTCCGGAAGCTTCATGTAGCTCTAAGGCTGTACTTTAAAAATTCAAACATTCTATGGTATGTAGATTCACTGTAAATGCCCCCAAACCATCTAATTCCCCGCTGCCAGTGACATCATATAGTGGCTCTTTGAACACCGGTAGAAATGTTTAATGTTAAGTATAGGCCAAACCATGAATTTGTTAAGAGAGCTGACATTTACTGAATTGCAGCCCATCAGCTAATGACACTTAGAAACATCACTGGGGATATGTGAGTTGTTGCTATATTTTTAGCAAAGGCAGTGTTTTAATCACTGTTTTGGGAGCAGAGCACAACTCAGCCCACAAGAAAAGACTTGCAACTTTTGCTTCTCTAATGGTGTTTTGACACAATCTCCTTTTGAGACTTGCATTCTGATTTCAACTGGATGAAGAGTCCTCACTAATTTCATAGAGGTTGTTTAATACCTTCTGCATGTAGAGGGCTTTGAGGACTTTAAATAAATTCACCTAGCATGACCACACTTAGAAGTGGTCATTGAGAGGTGACAGGCTCTTGGTTCTTTTTCTGTTTGATCCATGGTATTATTCTGACATCTTTCAATATTGGGTTCCAATTGTACTACATGTTATGATTCTGATGGCTTAGGGGGAGCTAGGCAAGGTTTAAACCTATTGCTTTAAAGATGTCATTGGATTTCATAGTTTTGTTTGATCCAAATGTACTCTGCTTGCTCTACTACCAAGAATTGTGAGGTAGTATTATACCTTGAGCTTTAGTATACACTCTATTTGTGTGCAACACAATGCGCAACTCAATCCGCTTCTGAAATAGTTTCAGCCTTTCAAGAAAAAGGAACTTTTAATCCAGAAAAGCCACATCCATTGTCAGAAGGTGAGTTGAACCAGCTTCATGGGCACTTAATCCAAGCACAGAAGGAGATCAGAGTTGCTCTTGGTACCTTTTACAGCTGATGTGGAGACAGCCCCCACTCAGCCTGGCTTCAGTCACTCAGTGTTACACCTGCAGATAGCACATGCTTTCTCCGTGTCAAAAGCCAGGCACCTCCAGAAAGTTGGATGTTCTCCCCTCTCTCCCACCACTGGATGAGATGTCCATAGGCTGGGATAACTGATTCCTGAATGCTACCCAATTTGTAGGCCATGCTGTTTGCGTTATCTGCTGATTAAACTGAGAAAGAACAATTGTGGTTTGTTTGAACTTGTCATGAACTAAACCAGTTCATCAAAGTGACAGTTGTGGCTGAACTATAAACTCAAGGGAAACTTATCAAAATGTGTATGTAAGACTCCAATCTTTGTATTTGGTGACCAAAATAAAAGGAATTCAATAGAAAAAAAGAAAGAAGGACATTGATTTTAGGTAGGACTAACACTGCTCCTCTACAAGTAATTTTAAGTCACCTGAACTGGAAGACAAATACAATTTCTTTCTGGTATTTTTTTAAACAGTAATTGAACATACTTTCTGCATGATGGAGAAATTATTTCAGCTATAAATAGGAAACTTTTGAAGATAATTAACAATGATTTTTTTCTCTTCCAGAAAACATCCATAGAAATAACAAAATTAAAACAAAAATATTTTGCTGAAAAAGAGTAACTTTTCCCAGAAGACATGAGGAGTGTTTTTCATTAGTATGAACCATGGGAAATATTGCAGCTTCATCAGTGAAGGCCCGACATACGATTTCTATCAAAGACACATTTCATTTACCCTCGGCTTATTCAGCACTACTCTTATACAATGTTCCCTACCAGCTGTTGTTGCTGCTGTTTGCTGGTAATTGATTGCTTTGTTCCTGGCCTGAGAAATGGTGTTACTTAGCACTTAAGCTTCTAATGGGCTACCAGTTTCTTCCTTTACCAAATATTAATAGTGCCAAAAAATACGAAAGGTCCCTAACAAAACTTGGGATGCAAGTTTTGAGTTTTGTTGCCTAATTTCATCCTTCCCCACATGAATTATACTGCAGTGAGTATTCTTGACCCTCTAAAATAACACAAATCTGCTAAAGTATGTGCTTCCTTATGTATCAGCCACATGTTCTATTTTTATCTCAGTGGTGAATCCAAGAAGTCAAATTACCCATTACTAATGGTCATGTGGATGTAGCAGCTGAGATTCCAGAAAATACGGAGAAAATGCCTGAAAATATCTTTGGGAGCATACAAGAAGAGCACAAGTCTACATGCTTTGCAGTTAACAATTAGATGAAGTAATCTAGACAATTTTTTCCGAAAAAAAAATGCTACTCTTTAAAGAGTAGCATTTATGGCCATTCTTGCTATGGATTTTCATTCTGGCACCACTTATTTGTCTAGCTTGAGACCATATTATACTGTCCTGTCAGAGAGACTTCAATAGCTCTATGTGCAGGGGTAAATGTGCACCAGCACGTGTCAAGGCCATGAAAAAGGACAAACTCTTATTGATTTACTTTTTCAGAAAAATGTATTTTATGAAATGGGCAGGGAGTTGGTCTTAAGGATTCATGGTTGAAACATACCATTAAAGTGATAAATTAAAGCACAGAAGTGACAATAATAGATTATTGCAGGGTCATTTCTTTCTGCTCAGAGGTTTTGGGGCTTTTTTTTTTTGTAGCTACTTTGAGTAAGGTGAAATGTACATGTTTAAGTTTATTTCAAATTAAACAATACTTACATTAAATTCATGCTATATTTAAATATAATTGATGTATCTGCTCTGTATGTGGCTGGCTGACAGTCCTATTGTTAATGTTACCACCCTCATTCTCACAATGTCTCCAGAAAATTTGGGAGTTCTGGAAAAACTCCATACCACGTGATCTCCCTAAAGGGTCAGAAATTTTTATTTACTCAGCTATGTTAATGCCTGGATTTAATGAGATCTTCATTAGGAAAATAAAAACACTTAATATAGAAAAGAAGAAGCCACAAGTTTGCTTGAAGCTGATGGCATTCAGATTGGGTAAATGCCACATAGTGTACAAAAAGCTTTGTAATTTGCTTAATAACAGGTTCTATAATCAGATTATGCCTCAACATTCCTGTTAATGATGCAAAGGAAGCTAGATAGGCATTAAAAATTTGATAGCTTTTATTGCATACAGGAGGAAAAAAAATACTCATTAGTTCTAATAAGTGCAAGTACTGAGCAATTCTCTGGTAAGAGTGCAAGTCAGTTTATATTTACAGGCGTAAGATCTGGACCTAAATGCACAGAAGGAAAAGCCCCACATTTTTCTTCAGTGGTTCTAACCACAAGAATTTAATAAATATAATTTCCTCTTCATGTGTGTCCAAAGGCAAAGGTGAAGAAAATTTTTAAAATCTCAGCAAGACGAACTTGTACTGGATGTTGTCCAGTCTTGTAATACTCCTTTTAAAACATAGACTATTCTGCAGAGGAAAGAATCAATCCACTCTCTGTTTTCAGATGCTGATCAGTGGGAGTTTTCTTTGATTAATGAGTAAACATCAAACCAGAATATTGCTCTGAAAGGCATAAGCTGTGGGTGTGATTTGGCCATTATCATTGTCCTGGGTCTGTTCATTGAGGCATCAGAATAACTCTCTGATCCCACATGCAGGACTCATCAGAAAGGCTTGGCGTCATGTAATACTAACATAAACAGTTTATAGTAAAGGAAATTGGGATATAAAATATCTGAAGAGGAGAATGTAGACACAGTGTGTGTTTCAAAAGAGCATTTGGGACTTTGCTGAAAACCAAAAGAGGAAAGAATATTGCAAAAAATTTGCACAAATATCTTGTCCATTTTCTTTCTGTTCTATGCCAATCTGCTATTAAATTACACTTAAATTAACATTTCTAAATCCTAAACATTTGTACCATGACAATATACCTACAAAATATTTAAATAAGTATTTTCAAAGGGCGCAATGAAAATTCTGCCTATATTCTTCTCCTTGAATTAGATTCTCAAGAGATTAAATTTTCACCATCAATTTTCCCTGAAGTACATTTTGCATCTAGGTGAAAGTGCATCATTTTTGTACCCATGCCAAAGTCCCCTCTGGGCTCCCATGGGACCCCTATTTTTTCCTACCCCTGCCCAGAATAGGCTTTCCTTAAGATCTCTGTATTCTGAGCCAAATTTCTGTGTGTTTTTCATAATACTGTAATAATAAAGGGCGAAAATGCATGCTAGGGATGCAAATATTAACTTCATTCTTTTGAGAGACATTGTCACTGGGTGCAATCCCTGGTTTATAAATTCTCAGCCAGGGGAGCACAAATTGCTGGCTGTTGGGTCCTCCATCAAAGCAGCCAGGGATGTAACCTTAGGGACTTTCTTGAGAAACACTGTCTTCAAAAGAGATTTCTAAGGAAAAATCACTGAAGCTGGAAATGAAAAAAAACAAACAAATAAAAATTCCCTGAAATAATAATAAATAGTCAATAGATTATACAGAAAACATAAGAGAGTTTCTTGTAACACTTTATAATTTCTGTGGCAATGTTAAATTTATGGTCTTGGAGTTTTTTTGTATATGTTGCCCAGTCTTACCTTGTCTCTTCTGGCTCAGGTACTGAATCCATCTTCCTTGGTGTTTCTAACAAATTAATAATTACTAAAATGGAATATTCAGCTTTGACCTAAACCCACAAGGAAGTGTTTTGGGGATGTTTGGTCAAAACCACTTTTCTTGTAAGTATGAAACAATATGCTCCTCACAGCTGCTACGGCAATAAAATCTGTACTTTAAGCCTAACTTTTCTATCTCTCATTGAGTGTTCAAGTCAAGTTTCAAATAGATTGGTTCAGTAGCTTTAGCGTTCTGAATACTTAACATTCATAAACATTTCTTCAGCTAAAACAGCCTAAACAAATTCCATTTGGACAGTTTCAGGACATTCCAGAGCTGCTTCTGGCCTTGAGTTGGTGACAGACTAGTGTAATCCATCTGTGTGGTGGCAAAATGTGACAGCCTTGGCCAGGGATCAGGGTGCATTTATGCAAAGGCAAATACAAGTCCAAAGGGGAAAGATGCACTTTTGCAAACTCCCAGCTAAACATATACCACTATGGATATTTATGATTACTGTGTGATTCTTGTAATAATAAAGACACACAGAGATGTAAAGATAGATAAATAAATCTCTGAATAATACATTTTTCTCTCTGTAAAATAAACCTTCCCCAGCAATTTTCTATTTTATCTTTTTTCATCTTAGCCCTGACCCATGCTCTTTGCTTGCATAAACACCAAACAGGGAAGTTTAATGTGCACAGAAGTCTATTTTCAAGAACACCCTTAAACACCAGAAAAATACTCAAATTAAAAGCATAATCCAAAATGAATTTGAAATTGTCTATTTTACTTTGTACAGAATGTCTTCAGAGGGATTTAACAGATCTTTAAGTACAGAAAAGAACATTTTCTGTTCTGAGTCAATGAATATCAAAGTTCATTTGCCCTCAGATTTGCCCATACACTGAGTGCAGAGGTAAGTGAAACCTATGCACTTCATTCCTCAAGGGAGTAACACAGGAATTAAGGGCCTGAAAGGTAAAGATGCATTACCTGTTCATGTGTAGATCCAGTGGACCTGAACCCTTCTTATGGAGAGATAGGAAAACTGAAAATTATTAGAGACTTTTTTTATCAGTTCCTTAAGCTTTAAAAACCTCATACTGTGCAATTCACCATCTATTTCTCTGTTAAGAGGATGGAAAGATCATCCTCCTAATTTATCTCTGGTTCTTTATTCCCTGGCCATTCACACCCCTAGCACTCAGGGCACAGTGGAAAAACCAAAACAAAACAGAAAAATCCCAAAAAAGGCTAAAATTTGTGGGTGTAGGTTTCCTGCAATGTTTTATTTTTATTTTTTAATAATGAGGAGCCATTTTTATCCTGTGTTAACTTTTGAGGACCCTGCCTTTCCAATGTCTTGAATTATATTCAAGAGGCCACAGCATCCTTCCTGTCATTCAAGTGAAATCCTCCACAGAACTCCCAATGACTTTATTTATCCTTTAATAAGCTGGCTATGATATCTATTCTTAACTATGGATGTGCTCTCCAGACAGGAATTCCTGTGTGTAATGACTGCAGATTTGGGGAGATATTGGAATACATAGAACAGATATGGTGTGATTCTTGGGATGTTATTCTCAGAGCAGGGAGCTGATCTCAATGATCCTGCTAAGTCTCTTCCAACTCAGCATATTCTATGATGCCATGAATATTATCTAAGGTTTGGATTTCATAATATTGTCTAATGTATATATATATGTATATTATGTGTATAATTTGGAAAGGTGTGACCAAGATAACTAGATCCATGTCCCCATTCATGACAACAAGTCTTTATGTAAAATTCTTGCCTCTTTTTGCCCTTCAGAAAACTTCTTCCAAATCTTTACTCCACAGACTGATACAAAAATAATATTTAAAAATAAATCACTAGGTAGAATTATCATGCCTTATTGAGGATCTCAGAACTTTTGCAAAATTGATGAAATGGTTTCTCCCAAGTATTATGGTGTAACTAAGCAAAAATTTTGATTAGTACATCCTTTATGACACAGAATTAAGTGATACTGTTTTTAAAGTTTTTCGTATTTTTCAAATCTGACTACATCTTCACTCTATCAAATTTCATAATGATTTCATCAATAGGATGGAGAGTACCTCCATTCTGAAACCTTTAATAAAATGATTGAATGAGAGACCTGTGGTTTGTATTTCAGTAAGGCTTAAAAATTAATATGTTAGACAACTTTCTGAAAGAGGTCTCCTAACCTGGTCTACCCAGCAGGTCTGCAACCTGTCTTCATGCAAGTCTTTTCCTAGGAGATATGTTGAGTTCAGTAAAACAGGTTTCTATTTTTTTTATCACAGGATCAGAGCCTGGTCCTGATACCTTTTTTGAAGCAGTCTTGTGGTGTTGACTTATTCAAGACCACCCCAGAAACTGTGTGCTACGATGTAGTTGTCTGTAGTCATTCTGTATCCACTGATTTAGCTACCTCTGACCTATTTCTGAAGTCACCTCCAAAGAGATCCTGTCTCTAGAAAACTTATCTCAAGAACTGAAAAAACAGCTTGCCTCCATATGTTGGCAATAACTTCAGTCTACACTGAAGAAAGAGTGAGAGTGTCATGGTCCTGAAAATTGTTCTGACAATGATAATATAGAAGTTTCCTGAGTTTTTGCATTCTAGGAAGGTCTTGATTTGCAACTGAGATGAAATCTCTCAGAGTTCATAATACTTAACATTTCTTCCTTCCTTTTTTGTTTTAATAACCAGTAAAATTGTAATATTTTTTCTGGAGGTTTTCTAGAACAAGGTAATCCATATCTGTCAGGGCTATTTTGGAAAGCACTGATCTTGCTTTTCCTCCAGAGGTTGGAATGATGTCTTGAGATCCCCAATGTCCTGATTTCTGTGACTTCACCACAAAATCATCTTGAAGACTTTTTAGTAACTCTGATTTCTTGTTATGCCCTGAAAAATTTATTAAGATGTTATAGGGACTAAGGGAAGAAGTGTAGTTAGGAAGAGTTTAGTAGATAGATTCCAAAATTCTTGCAGATGTCAGCCAGCTATGTTATAGGTGATCATCTTTCCTTTGTAACTCTCTTATGTCTCATTCATGTGACATGGAAACAATTACAAGAAAATGCAGATGTAGATTCCAGTAATCTCTTTGGAATAGATAAGTAGACTTTGAAATAATTTACAAATGATGCACAAAATCTGTGAGCCATCTGCTCACTGTTAGGGAAAAAAAACACATTTCTCCCAACAGGCTTTTTATATACAGAATTGCTCTTTTCACACAGCAAGGAGGAAAACAATAGATATCCAGCAGTCTGGAATGCAACTCACTCACACGCGCTCGGAGAGCTGCATTGTGATCAGCTCTTGTGAAAGTAATTAGGGCTAGAGCTGTGTGTGTATTAAGAAACTGCTTTTTCCTCAGCCACATGTGCAGCTGGGGCAAGGACCACTCACAGTAAGAACTGCCTGTGCTATCTGTTCTCCAAATTGTAAATGAATTGAGGTGAATGCTAAATGGAAGAAGGCAAGGTAGCATTGTAGACCACACCAGGTGCTACCTATATTGCAATACCAACTTAAAAGACTCTTGTATTCAGTGTATAAAATAAAAACTTATTTTAATTCAGAAGTAGGAAGGAGCTTTGTTATGCATTGTCCTTGTATAAGCTGATTCAACAGTTAAAATCCCTTTGAATTAGCGGCATGTAAGCTGCACTCTAAGAGTAATGCTCTAGAGGTCTTTTGTCTGATTCTTAATCATGTAAGTCACATAAACATTGCTAATGTTTGCACAAGCCAAGTCAGAGCATTCTTGGTGGCAGAATTGTCAGCCTAGACTCCACTGATCTACAGAGGATACTTCTCCACTGTGAGTCATAGTCTGCACGTGGCTATATCAGCACTTCAGATTTTCTTGACAACCCCATCTGTGTCTGCTGGCAATGCTCTCTAGGTTTGACCAGAGTGGAAACAATTCAGAACAATTCTGAAGCAATGAAATGCTGGTTGTCAAATAATCAGATTCCCAGGAAGACAGTGTCTCGCCGCAGATGACAGTCACATTCTTTCTGCCAGGGAGATTGTGCTGAAAAGTCCTGGTGTGAAAAAGATGAAATATGGGGCTGGTGGGATTTGATACGAGTTATAATGGAGTGAAAGGGATTGTGGTACAGTGGGAGGTCAGTTGAGGTCTGTGCATGTGCCACCATTCTGACTGAAATATCTTCATAGTGATGGGTATTTGGGCTGTAGGCTCCCAGATGCCATCTTTGGTTTTCTCTTGGTGTTGCAATATCATCAACCAGATGTGAAACAAGTGGGATCAGAGTGAAGTCCAGTATGTTGATAACTGGTAGTAGAGGTCAAGGATAGAGTCCTGAAAAGAAAGGGTGCAAATTCCCACATGGATCTGGAATATTTAGCTACTAAATCCCATTATGTTGCTATAGGTCTCAATTTTGGCAGCCAGTTTAATGAGATACTAGGAATGAAGTCAAAATACCCTGAGTGCAAAACATTTCCTCCATCACAGCATGCATCTTCTGAGCTCCACAAACTTTGTGAGTTTGAAAAAATACAGACAAATTATTTTGAAGTATTCAGCACCAAATATCAGTTTTGGTCAGTAATGAGACAGGACTAACTCTATAAAAATTGGGAATGCCCTTATGATAGTAAGTGATCTGAGACTGAGCACTGAAGTAGATCTCATCAGAGATGGTAGGCTTCTAGAAAGTCTGTTGAAATAAAATTTAATGAATTGGCTGTAGTTCAGATCTGTGAGATAAGTTGTTCATCTGGGACCTTGACAAGTCAGCCTTCCCCATATGCTTTCCCCAATTGCTTGGGCAAAGCTTTCCTTTCACCCAAACGTAAATGATTATATACATGTCCATATTTGGAAGAAAATGCTCAAAATCTCATTCACTGGCCAATTCAGGGCCATTCTCCAATTTCCCATACAATGCACTATTAGAGAAAATCCCATTGAATTCAATGGGATAATTCATTTGAGTAAAAGGTTATGAGTGGGAACTAGTTATATCAAGAAAAGCAAAGAAGATTAAATTCATACTTGTTTATGGTATGAGCAGATATATTTTTCCACACTTCTGCCATCAAGTTTTACTTTGTGAAATATAGCAACTGGTAGTAATGCTGCTGTGATATGGTCCTGCCCCAGGGGAATCCTATCTTGGCTCACTGACATTTCAAAGGCTCAGAAAGAGAGGCTGCTTAGATAATTTGTAAATTTGGATGGGGAATCTGTAGTACAGCAGTGTTGCCACAGAGCATTCACACATACGGTTTTTGTTACCCATTGTCTGTTCAAAGTGCTAGACACTAGCCATGTGACTCCTTTAAAACTTTCTTTTGTAATTTATTTATCTAGGAAACCACAGTTTACACTCAATGTCTGGTTTCTAGTGAAGTCGTGCTTTTATTTCCAGCTGAACTTGCTAAGGCACAAATAAGTCAAATAATGAGTGAAAGGTCACTTGTTGATATTAGCCAATGCTTAGGCCAGATAACCACCCAGTGCCTTCCAGCTAGTTGGTAAATCTTCCAGAATTTTTAATTTTTTTTTACTGTACTTCTCTTCTAATCACTTGTTTAAATTGCTCCTTTGTGGAAGTTGTAATGTAAAAGCCCAACACGTTTCCTTAGAGGAATGTTTTATAACCCTATTTGTGAAAAAAGTGAGACAAGATAATTTCGTAGACATGGGCTGTACTAGATGAGAGTGTACACTGGTATGTACTTCATAGTCTTGGTGTTCTAGTTCTCCAGACCTAGTGATCTCAGAGATCTCACTCCATTTCCCTTTATCCATCTGCACAGGGTACTATTGAATGAAAAACGGTGGAAACGAGGAGATGAAGCAAAATTAATTCCAAAACATTGTTCATTCTGGCTTGGAGTTGGCACACTTACCCAACAGTGTCCATGGATTTGAGATCAATCCCAGTTACAATACATGTTTTAACCAAGGTCACTAAATATTGTTTCTCATGGGAATCTGATAGCCTTGTTTGTTCAATCACTGGCCTTACTTCACCCATTCTGAAATTAAAATAAAAAAGACCCCCCTAAGACAGGACCTGTAGTTTGATTGACTTAAAAGGATGGCAGTAGCAGTCACGAGGACCAAAGGTAAAAGTGTCAGGACTAGAAAGGAGCAAGACCAAAAAAATCAATACAATATGTTCTGGTACTTAGGTAGAATTTGAAAGACAGAAGAGCATTTTACCGATAATTACAATATTTTCCAATCACTTGCTTAATTCTACTCCAGAAAAATAACTTAATTTTCTGTTTGAACAGACTACAACAGTCACAAAAAACCTGACAGCATAAATAAAAAAACAAAAATGAAGGTACTTTTTTCCTTTACATAAAGGTCCCCTTCAACAATTGTCTGTTTTAATCCAAGGCTACACCCCAACCTCCATCCCTGTGAGTGTTACAGGCAAGGGAATGGCCAACAAATGTGGAGAGAACCAAGCAGTGTGAGAGGACATTAGTGCACGTTGTGAGTTAGCACAGAAAAAACACGTGAGTGTGTTGCATCTTATATCTTGGCAGTGAAACTGTACATCCCAGTCTAAAGAGACAAGGAAAAAAGAGAAGAAAAATAAATGGAATGAGTAAATTTTATTCAATTGGCAAGAACAGAAACCCCTTAACTCAACTACTCAGTCTTCTGGTGGACTTTCTCTGTAAAGAATTGTTGATGGACCATCTCTCTTCATTAACCTGGTTTCTGGGAGAGGAAAATAGAGTCATTTTGTGTCTTGTAAATTCTCTGGAAGACACTTTATTGCTCTCGCTTGTGCCCATACAAAAAGCTGTATCACATCTGTGGTTATGCACTGCACACAGTGTTGACAGATCCAGAGGATCAAAAATCACAAGCCTGATTTGAAAAACTGTGTGATTAATTCCCAAAATATCAGTATATTTCATCTGATTTATTTTAAAACTACTACATGGAACTTTTTTGGCCTGCCTTTAAGCTTTGAAATTTCTCCTGTCCCTTTTCAGCCCCAGAGCACCTGGTTCCCTAAGGGGGTCACCTGGATTTCCAGCTCCCACAGATGCATAGGATAAGGTGATTCAGTGCATTATTCCTGGAGCTCTCCTATCTTTCTTAGTCTCATTGGTTCTGTCACCACCCATTTTTCTCTTCATCCCATGGATCCCTTTTTCTCCTCCAAAGACATATGTAGTTTTTCCCTCAGTACTTTTTATCATCTTGAAGACCCTTAATCTAGGTATCTTCCTCTGCTACACCTTTAAGTAAGTGTATCAATCTTATGACTCCTCCTTTATTTCCTTTGTTTAGCAGAAAAAGAAATGTTGGAGGCTTAACCTAGGGCAAGAAGTTGAGGCATGAAGAATTCATTCCTCAAGAAATCAGGGTTTTCCTGCCCTCTCATCCTACTGTAAGAGCTGACCTTGTAGAACAGGGAGAGCAGTGGATTGCCCCCATTGACTCCTCCTCCCATTTGCAAATAGTGCTGGATTTTTTTCCATGAAAACCAAAATTCAAGAGAAAATTGGAGCTCTTCTTGTGGAACTCACAGTGGCTCCAGCTACAAATTAAATAGTCTCTCTTCCAGTCCTCAATCTCATCATATAATAAAAATTGCTTCCTGCTGTATAACAAATTATGAACACAGTGTCTTTGGAGTGCACTGATAAACCTTATAACAAACCATATACAGTTGTGACTGGCAGTCTCAGCTCAAAATTAGATCCTATTTTTCTCCTCTTATCAAATGGACCATCCCACCTGTCAGCATTGTTTCAGGACAGGGCTCTGCCTCCCCTGACGGCCGTGCTACTGTTTCTGGGCAGAGTTCATATGAAATAACCTGGAGCCACAGAACACGCTGGGTCACAGGAGCTTCAGTGCTGAGACCAAAGCCCCATCCTGACTCCTGCCCTGTCCTGCCAGCTGTCAATTCCAGCTGTTTCCTATTGTGGATCTAGCACACCACTGAACATTTAAAAATATTTTTAGCAGGGATGGGAAGTATCTGAAGGAAGCAGGATGAAAGGAAGGAGAGTTCATTTTGGCTGATGGTGCTGTAAAATGAACTGGGAATAATTTAGAAGTGAAATACCTAAGTAGTTAAAAACTTCAAATTACTTGCTGCTGCTGCTAGCTCTGTTTTTGTCACCTCCTTAACTGTATTTCTCTATTCAGACACTTGGAACAAATTATTTTCTTCTTCCTGGTAAAGTGAACTAATGAGCAGTTGAGGCTGCTCTTGGGACATTTCCAAGAGACAGCAGTGTTTTCAGCTAATATGTATGTGCATGTGTGTGCATTTCAACATAATTACTATTCCTCTTCCTGCAGGTCTATCTGTATATATATATACATATACTTAATACNTTTCTGTTATCATTTTAGTAATTTAAGAAATATTGTGCAAATTGAGACTATATACTAAATTGAATCAAATTCAAAAGGAAAAATTCACTTCAGGCATCCAATTCAATGTGTGAAGAAAAAGCTGTTTGTCAAGTTATTAATGTTTTTGTTTTTAAATATCTAGTGGAGGAAGGAAGGTTTTGTGATTGATATAATAACTGGACTGGGAGTTGGAGAACCTGGGTTCAATTTGCAGCTCTTTGCAGACTTCCTGTGTCACCTTGAATAAGCCATTTACATTTCCCNACATTTAAAAATATTTTTAGCAGGGATGGGAAGTATCTGAAGGAAGCAGGATGAAAGGAAGGAGAGTTCATTTTGGCTGATGGTGCTGTAAAATGAACTGGGAATAATTTAGAAGTGAAATACCTAAGTAGTTAAAAACTTCAAATTACTTGCTGCTGCTGCTAGCTCTGTTTTTGTCACCTCCTTAACTGTATTTCTCTATTCAGACACTTGGAACAAATTATTTTCTTCTTCCTGGTAAAGTGAACTAATGAGCAGTTGAGGCTGCTCTTGGGACATTTCCAAGAGACAGCAGTGTTTTCAGCTAATATGTATGTGCATGTGTGTGCATTTCAACATAATTACTATTCCTCTTCCTGCAGGTCTATCTGTATATATATATACATATACTTAATACATGCACAGATATGTAAATTTCAGAGCTGGTTACATTTTTCTGAAAGATGATATTTATTTATTTGGAGATTTAGCTCTTGTTTGGGAGTTCAGTACTTGCTAGTGACCCCTGTGACTATATAATAAGTTGTAAAGACAAAACCATCTCCCCATCCTGTTTGTAGACCTTGCAACTGAGCATATAGGGAAGGAGCAGTTATTACAATCAATTTACAATGAAGAAAAGTGAGTTAGAAAATAGATACAATTCACCAAATCATACTCAGCATGACTCTGAGGTTATAATCCCGTTTTTTCAATTGTAAACTCTTGAAAGTAGGACCTGCATTTTTTTTAATATTACTTAAGAAATGCAAAATGCTATGAGAGCCTGAACTAAAATGGTAATGCCATACAAAATAGTATTAATATTAATGGTGATAATAATAATAATAATAATAATAATAATAATAATTTCTGTTGTCATTTTAGTAATTTAAGAAATATTGTGCTAATTGAGACTATGTACTAAATTGAATCAAATTCAAAAGGAAAATTTCTGTTATCATTTTAGTAATTTAAGAAATATTGTGCAAATTGAGACTATATACTAAATTGAATCAAATTCAAAAGGAAAAATTCACTTCAGGCATCCAATTCAATGTGTGAAGAAAAAGCTGTTTGTCAAGTTATTAATGTTTTTGTTTTTAAATATCTAGTGGAGGAAGGAAGGTTTTGTGATTGATATAATAACTGGACTGGGAGTTGGAGAACCTGGGTTCAATTTGCAGCTCTTTGCAGACTTCCTGTGTCACCTTGAATAAGCCATTTACATTTCCCAGTTCTTTTTCCTCCCTTCAAAAAAGGAATAATTATATCTACTAACAACACAGGAGGTTTGTGAGACCAATCTATGAAACGAGACTAATAACTTATAGAAGAGTTCTGGCTCTTGGAAGTTACTCTACAACCTCATGTCCTCAATATGCTCAGAGCACCAGACTCCAGACCATGCTGGAGGGTCTATTTTATCTCTGGTGCACATGAGGATCTATATTAAACTAAGCTGGATAGGAGGGATTCTGTTGATATTGTGCATCTGGGAAGAAAGATTTCTGTAGTCTTTATCTTGCGGATAATCCTACTTAGGACTCTTTAAAAGTTAAAAGGTTGTCTAGAATGTTCAGGGCATCTGCAGCAATTATAACATTTAAATAATAATTTTTTAAAAAGGATAATTGTATAATGATATGAAACCTTCAGAGGAGTCTTGCAGAGTTTCACAAGTTGAAGTTCTTATGTGTCATTAAAACTTTAAAACTAAAAAGATCTTCAGGTTTTGTTTTTCCTTTTTGTTAGATAAAGCTTAATTCCTTTTTATTTGTAGTCATTTGACATCAGGATGCATTCACAAACAATATATATTTTGCTTGTGTTGGTGCATATATATATTTATGTATGCGAATCTGCTTCTGCACATATAATATGTATGCATAAAGAAAGTTGCCTCTGAGTGCATGAACTTGTGTATGAAAGTAGGAACAATAATTTTTGTATTGCAGCTGTGGCTGTTTTCAACATCAAAGCGAAATGAAAACAGTAAAAGTAAAAGAATAGGAAAAAAAAGAAACATAAACCAAACTATTATTAGAGAAGAACAAAGGAACTTATCCCACAGACAGTTTTTCAACAGCTGGCAAGGTTCATCAGCTATTTTTACTGGTCTAGTGCCTGTCCTCTAAACTCTGTCATTTTTTCTGTTTTGTTTTGTTCAATTTTTTTGTTCATGAGTATCACTTGTGGTTGGATTGATTTCAATTATGCAGGTGTATGTGTTAACTAAAACCATACTGAAGTGAAGGAAGTGCAAAAATCAGCACCCCAATAGCTCTGGGGGGACTTGTTGCCTTGATCTGCCAGGCAGGTGGCCTTTAAATAATATACATTTAACAACTGGCCCAGCATTTCAAATATCCTCCCTGGATTTTGTCATGCTGTAAAACAACCCTCCAAGTAAGTCACCTTCTTTCCCTTGTAGCTGAGAGAGCCTTTAGACCAACAGCCATTGACATTCAGAATTTCTATTTGGTTGTCAAGCAGTCAAAAGGTTACTCAAAAAATCACATGACTAAATAAAACTGGGAAATTCCAGGTTTATTTTCTTCCTCCTTTCCAGCTTGCAGTTGTGGTCTAGAAACTGGAATATGTTTATTTTATAGGAGGAAAACAGAGAATCTTAATCATATAACCCCAGGAGATGAAGTTTGATGGAAAAAAGCCAGCAAACTGCCATAAGATTCAGGATGCAAATTATGAGAGTTGGCAATGTTGAAGTCACATATTCCTCTTCTTCTGAATCTTGGATTGACTAAAAGAGATGGGCTTTCAGCATCGTACAGAAGCTCTGCATGTATCTAGAAGTTTCTTCTATAAGTGATTCCTGCTGAAGCAGCTTCTCTGCCTTTTATGGGGCTGATGAGTATACTGTGACTGGTAGCAAAGATTTTTTACTACCAATAATTACCCAGAAAGAGACTGTGAAGGAAACCTGGGAGAATATTTTTAAGAATGCCCTAATTAAAGAAACATAGCTGTCTAAAAGATTGGATTTACCTGTTGGGAGGGTACAGATAGGAACAAAAAAATTTCTTTTGTTTTATCACTCTTGGGAATATTTTACAATTACGTTATCTAAAGAAAGCATTAATTCACTGAAAACCAAAACTATAGATACAGTCAGAAATTAATCAAATCAATAAAAGATTTTTTTTGCCCCATTTCTGATGTTATGGTTAATTTGTGATAGGCCCATCATTATTATTTCCCATTGGGTCAGGTTCAGAATTCCCTCTCAGCATCTGTTTCTGGCAGTGCAATGTCTATCTGGACACAGGCAAGGATTCCGGATACAAAATTTTCTTATACAGCCCCTGTAGGAATAGAACAACCTCTAATGAGTCATCCCTTACTCCTGAAAGTTAAACAGGAGCTGTTTAAAACTACTCAAAAGCAAAGATCTCATACAGGGACCTGAAATTAGCATTTTCTTTCAAACTGCAGCTCTGAAATCATGGATACTGTTTGGGTGTGTCACCTGCTTCAATATGGAGAAGAGAGAACCTTGCTCAGGAACTCTATATATGAATTTGAGTAAGTGTTCAGAAGTGAAGACCTGTGCCCTGTGTGAGAGGGAATTAGAAATAGAGTTGTCCTCTGAGAAGCTTATCCTTATCAACAGCAATTAAGCAGGTTGGCTGCATGGATGAAGGGAGCTCACTGTGTTCCTCTTTTCTGGGAGCTGAGCCACTGCACAGTTCAGACTGCAATTGTTATGGACATAATATGAGCCCCTATGACAGAAATGGAATGATACTAGCTTCAATTTTCCACCTGCTCAGTACATGGTCCAACTATTCCTCCTTCCTTCAGGCTGGATGAAAGCCACTGTGATTGCTGTGCTCTCTGCACTGTAGACAGTGTCCATGATCATGCTCCCTGTTCTGCCTGTGCATCATGAATCAGTCCTTCCTGAGGGACAGAAGGGTAGGCAGCCTGCTTCTTGACTTGCATTTGGGTTGCTTGGAGCTCAGACTGAGCTAGCAGAGGACCTGGTTTACTGAACTAGCAAGAGCAAATGCTCCTCGGCTCTTTCCCCAGGAGCTGGAGTAGAATCCTATCTTTCTTTAGGCTACCTTTAATTTATACACACTGAGCCCTTTCCAAAGGACTTTGTTAGATTTTGATCATGACCATTCTTGGGGTAAGTACATTTAGCTTTGGAATTACTTGATAACATGTGGAATAATATTTACATTGGCCTACTATGAGAGGAAAACATGAATATTTCAAACTGTGTTCCACATGTTTGCTTTTTAAATCCTCCTAAGCCAGCTAATTTTTACACTGAGTCTGTACATTCATTACCTGGAATCACACACTCAAAGAAAATGTCTATGGATTGATCATGCTGATTTCCCTACACATACAAAATCATTCCTGAAATTTGCTCTTAAGGGTCTTTTTGTAATGAATATTAGTTTGGCTTCCTTTACCTAACTAATCAGATGTTCTACAATTAATTCCCTTGGGAAAATGTTCCACTGACTAGTAGATCCCACTACTAGGAACATGACTCTGGCATTTAGACTAATTTTTTCTTGGATAACTTTGTTCCTTATAATCCATTATTTTATATCTTTCTCCATGAAAATAATTTTTAAAAGTCCTAAGGCATCATCAAAGGCATCATCTTCTCTGTGCCTCTGTGTCTGAGATTAAAAATGCCAAACTTTCTGAGTTTTGCTTCAATGTCATCACTTGGACAGGAATTTTTCTCTGCTCTAGTTGAATATGAAGATTTCTTTGGTGAAAGCTTTTTGTTTCCTCTAGAAAAACCTGTCAAAATTCATATTGGTGCAATGTCATACTTGGGAATGTAAAGCTGATATGCATGATAAATTCAGGAAGAACAGATAGCCTCCCTTTTTTACTGGTTTAACTGGAGAATTATTACAGAATCATAGATAGATTTGATATTGACAAGGCCTTCAAGATCATCCAGTTCCAAACCCCCTGCCATGGGCAGGGACAATTTCCACTAGACCATGGTGCTCAGGGATCCATGCAAATTGGCCTTGAACACTTCCAGGGATGGGGCATCCACAGTTTCTCTGGGCAACCTGTTCCAGTGTTTCACCATCCTCACAGGAAAGAATTTCTTCCTAATGTCTAATCTAATCCCTCTTCCGGTTTAAAGCCATTCCCCCTTGTCTTATCACTACATACCCATGTGCAGTGTCCTTTTCTATCTTTCTTGCAGGCTCCTGTAGATACTGAAAGACAGCTACAAGGTCTGACTAATCCTTATAAAAGAGCTAAATCCACTAAACATATTTATTTATATATGGGAAGATTGCCATTGATTTACCTGGATTAAGACAATGTTTTGGAAACACAATTATTAACAGAACTAATAATGTAATATACCAAGACTTATACCCACAAAATCAGCATTACAGATAGTCATGCAATAACAGCTGCGAAATTAGATACTGAAATTTTGCTGTCAGCCCTAAGGAGTCAGAAGCTACCTCTAGTATTGTATGTCTTATGCTTTAAGCAGAAATATGCAGTGCAGAGTATGTCTGTATTTCAGCTGACCCAGTGCACTACAAATCATGAGCTGCTTCCTCTCAAAATCATGAGATTAAAAAAATCATAAATCTGGAATTCTTTAGATTTACCTTCTGTCATCAGGGGTGTTAGCTTTGAAGTCCTCAGGAGTTTCTTCAGGCTTGATATGCCCTTCTGAAAAAGAGAAAACTAACATTCCTACACAGTACTGAGCTGAAAAGTGATTAAACTCTAAATACAGAAACCAACACAATCTGTTGCTTGAGAGAATGAAAACTGTGAGGGTCCCCAGTGCTAACTCACTACTCCTCTAGTGTGTTTCACTTGTATAACTGCATATTTATATTTGCCATATAACTTTATTAACTCAGATGGAAAAATATCCCAGAATATGTTGCAGTGTCCTCCACTGAGTTCTGGACTAATTAATTGTGTCTCTTTTCACATTTTTGCATGTCCTTCAAGTAGTACTGATGAACTTTCACCTCAGACATTGTTTTCTGGGGAAAGTTAAAATATGATTTGCCTTTACTTGCACATTCCTACTAGGAATAGGTTATTGTCTGCAATTCAGATGACACAGCAGCTCTGAATTCCCCAAATATCTGGGTCTTGCTTATCTGTTTTAATCACCTTAAGAATCCTTTGTAAACATGCCTGATGTGTGCACATCAGCAAATGCAGAAATTTACTTTGGGTCAATTAATATGGCCATAAAATTGCCAGATGGGTAAATGCAGCTCTTGCTGTGCATGCAGGCACTTGTCCAGGCTGGGAAGGGATCTAACCACACCCTGCCGAGCCGAGGTTGTGCATACATGCAAAACTACTTTTGTGGATGCGACTGCAGAGAATTTACAGCTGAAGCCCCGGGGAAACAGAGGCGGGGTGTGCCCACTGTGTCTCTCATGGCAGTAACAGGCACAGCTTCCAACTTGGCAGCTCATCTCAGTCTGAGTTTCAAATATTCACCAGAGGAGCTAGCAGAGATTAGCTTTCAAAGTTAGGTGAGGAAAGTAATTCACAGTCTTAATGCTCTTGAACACAACCTGTTCCTGTCTTGTACTTACACCACTGGGTAGCTGAAGGCTTCTAGCAGGAGAGGAGGAATGAAATATGAATATCTTCAGAGAGTATTAATGCAAAAGTGCACCCATGTAAATGTCTCTGGGTTTTGCCTTGCAGGCATTTACTGCTCTGGATAAGAGTAATTTTCACAGAAGTTCTCTGCTGCTGGAATTCCAAATTTTGTCACTGTTCTCCTTCTCTTATTTTCAAAAGCAGAGAGTAACAATATTTTATGTATTCACTGATTGTTGCTACCCAAAGGTAATGGATTTGTCTTTATCAACCTGTTTGATAGTGAGGATAGTAGGATACTGAGTACTGAAATAAAAGTGAACGTATTTTTGCACACTCCCAGCTGTTCAGAGTATATTGTTTTATCTCCAAAATATATAAAATTACTGCACAAATATATATATATATATTATGCGTCCATAACTATATGTAATAAAGTTATGCATATTATAAAATTATATTAGTTTTATAATTTAATTTTAAGGAGAAACTAGTTAGCTGTACCTGCAAATTTGTCCAAACAACATGATAAAAAGAGGAAGTGTTAATTACTAGAAAGGCTGATCAGAGAACTCTTTCTGAACTTTGAGCTCTAACTGCTCTGAATATTGATGTCTACTTCTTACTCATAATCAAACTCTAAATTCAGCTCTTAAGAATATATTTACGCTTTTGGTATGGTCTTTTGCTTGAAAACATGGATTGTCATGGTTTTCCTGTGTCTGTTTTCTGTACCTTTTAGTGATAACTAAAGTAGCTTTGTACCTTATATTCATTCTTTATAGGAAATAAAATTTTCTCTCTTCCACTCATATTTGTAAAAGGGAGTTAACTTTCTGTGCTGACATTGACTACATTGAACTGGATTTGAGCTACACTGGGTTACTGGTATAGAACTTGCATGGGATCAGATCCCACTGTTTTCAAATTGATGGGAACAAAACCAGGTTTACAGTGTAGAAAGCTTGTATTAAATTTTGGTTCAGTAGAAGGTATGGAAAGAATATAATTTCTTCTTAAAATGATTTATTTAAATTGGTAGACTAGAATTATGCTTAAAACCAAGTGTCTAAATGCACCTGTTTAAGTCAGCTTCTTGTTCTCTCAGGTATTTAGGCATTGAATTTTCCCCATTAGCAGCATGATTGACACTGTGGTCCTTACAATAACACATGATTATAACTCTGAAAATAGCAATTACATAAAATGGAAACCAGATGTTGCATGGAATTTGACTCTCTTGGTTTCTCAGTGAAGTAGATGAATTTGTAAAGCAGAAAACCACAATCATTATTCAGATGGATTGTACATGAATTAATGACATAATATCTAAATCATATATGGTTGAAAATAATGATTAACTTCAGCTATCAAGATAAGCTAATGGAAAACAGATTTTTTAAAGAAAAAAATCAAGGACATGCTCTTTTCAATATACTTTATCTTTACAGTAATAACAAAACCAGACCTGCTTTAACATTTCTTTATCCCTTAGATATCAAGGATTTACATTAAAAATAAACTCTTCACAACTTTTAACCTCAGGGAATGAACTAAACAACCATTTCTATTATTTTTTGTTGAAGCCAAGTGCTTTACCTTTTCACACTGAAACAAATCTGATCAAATCACCTCTCCTTAATGATTGTCTTCAGTGAAAAACCTCAGCAAATGTTCAAGTTTGTGCCTGCACAAATGTGTAGTGATGCTCAGTCCACAAAGCCAAATTCACAGCACAGACTTGCCACTGGACACACTTTGGCAGACTGGCAGAGCAGTCCCTCTGAATTCTAATGCATTCATAACAATGAACATCAACCTTTGGTTAGCAAGATCCTAAGTGGTTAAGTTTGTGAAAGCCCTGGCACATCATTTTCACTATCATGTATTCCCAATGACATCATCATTGTAAAATTAGGAACTTTCTTTCTCTCTTTCCTGCAGATGTGGAAGTTTGAAATTGCATTCCATGGTCCTGTGCCACATTTCATCAGCGTTTTTCCTTTGCTTTCTCCAAAGACTGGCCACATGTGGTGTGTAGATTGCTGGTGCTGTTTGGGATCTCATATCAAAT
The DNA here is from genome assembly GCA_013397375.1 of Toxostoma redivivum. Taxonomy (NCBI): domain Eukaryota; kingdom Metazoa; phylum Chordata; class Aves; order Passeriformes; family Mimidae; genus Toxostoma; species Toxostoma redivivum. The sequence goes on from VXBI01001293.1 coordinate 162,094, forward strand.
ACTGCTACCTAATCCCAGGCGGCCTCGGCGGGCCCACACCTGCAGCTGATTGAATCCTCCCGGAGTACAAAGCCCTGATTTACAGCATCAAGGATACAGGGCCTGGTTGCAGCTGGGCTCCAGCAGGAAAAGGAAGTTGTTCATCATCTTGTGTGCATTTCATTAACAATAGTGTACCCGATATGTAGCTTATACAATAATTTCAAATCACTGACAGAGAGCATTATGGTGTTTGGCATTAGGAGGAAAAATACTTCAGGATGGGCAAATTAAATGTGAGCGTGAGGTTTTCATGTGACCCAGTGAAGGTCCACAGGCCGATTTACACTGGGAGGGCTAATCTTGGAATAGTTTTGTTCCTTAACTTTATCCTATTTCTTTCCTCTTGTTTGATGAGCAGACTGATCCAGCACTGTGAGCCTCAGAGCATGGGGAAAGCTGCCTCAAGTTATAACCCTTTCAGAAAAAAAGGCCTGAAGGGATGGATGATTATGGCTACAAACTTATTGTCTTTAAAAACAAGGAACTCATGGTTCAGAAATGAGCCTTGAGATAAATTCTACCACAGTCTTGCTGAGCCGTGAAGGGATAAATGCAATGAAATTTTCATATCTGTGTCAGTTAAATGTACAGCTGTGGGAGGAAGGGAACAATTGGGATGATGTTCTTCAAGCCTGGGTTTTCTACCCTTTCAGTATCTACTATCCTTTGGAATTAGAAAAGGTTGTGGGTACTGGTCCATGGCAGGACAAATCTTTCGCTGGTCTAAAATTTTTATGGCAATTCAATTGTTTGTCTCACTTAAAACAGATGACTCTTTACAAAAATTGTTGCATCCTTTATGAAATAATCTCTTTTGAGTGGCTTTTCCCTCCCTTTATTGACAACCTTGTTTCTTATTTTAAGGGAATTTTTTTGTTGTTGAGAAAATTGTCTTGTTTTCTTCCCCATTCCCTAATCAGAAGGCTTACAAACAGGCTCACAGAAATAGCTGTTGCATACCTGAGCCTTTCAAATTTAAAAGAACAAACTTTGGACGAATAGTCTCTAAAGTGATCTCACAGGATTTTTTTTTCAGAAAAAATTAAGTAGTTTCCTGACTAAATGGTACACTTTACACCCAAAAGTCATTGAACTTCTGTAATTGCAGTGTCAAATAGAATTTATATTTGAAGGCATTTGAATGGAAGAATTTTTAAAAAATATGTTGAATACCTGTACAAATTGAACTTATTTCTGATGCTACTAAGACAGAACACTAAGACAGTTAAAAATTATCTTATTTTTTTGTGATCAGGGATTTACAAAAGATATCTTGAATGAAATATTTTTTAAGAAACGCATTCATAAATTCAATTGGAATAGGGTAACACTTGCACTCAAAAAATCTTAATTCAATGGTTTTATTATAACATTTCATAATCCAGCAGAGTTCTTATTGAAAAGCAAAAAAAAGCAGAAAATATTTGTGCTTGAATAAACCCCCCAGTTCTTCTTTGTCCATTAATTTAATTAATGTACAACATGAAATGTTTTGCTGGAAACAATTCTCTCTAATTTGCAAATGCAATTGATGACTGCAGTTCCTTAATCAAGAAATAGATTTAAATAATACAATGTTAAAACTCTACAAAAAGAAAAAAAATTAATTTTGCCAAAACTTTTTCCTGTGATCACACCATATATGTGGCAACTGTGTGAATAGTATCACATTCATTACTGTGGTTTTCTGGAAAAAAAAAAATTGGAAAGTGTGTAAGACATTACCCAGAAGACTCATTTGTGTAGATAGTTTTAGAGGTATAAATCACACTGAAAACTTAGCTGTGCCATTTGCTGTGAGGTTCCTCTTGGCTTCAGTGGTGTGAACTTCCAAAATTATTAATTAAACACTGTTTTTACAGGACATATGACAATGAGAAGAGGAGAAGTGAGGGTGTTTCTCTGTCTCTGAGATGATTTTCAGACTTAAGCTATATTTCCTTCAGCACCACATGCTGAGGAACATTCTCAGGCTCATTTTCATGGCTAGTCATTTAGGATAAAAATGTAACTTCTTGAGTTACCTTAGCCTCCTCAGCCTTTTTTCTATTGTTCCTTATAGCGTCTCCTCACACATCAGTCCCAAACTTCTCATTCCTTACTCTATAAGGTCTGTGCTAAAAACTTCAGTTTCCTAGTTGCTTTTTCTCCCTTAATCTTGACTCTTTTTCTCCTCTAATTTAATTAAACTAGTCATGATAAAAAAAAATAGGAAGACCGAACAGATTTGTCCCAGATTGAATATCCTGATTTCACAAAGGGAAGACTATAGGATAAGCTATCTTGCATTCTGAATCCAGAAATATGAATCTAATTGAGGACTGGAACAAATCCATTAAACTTGTCTGTAAAAATAATTTGCCTTGAATAGTTATCCATACAGTATTGTTGCTGATGCAGTTGTAAAAAACATTTAGCACTTTATAATCCAATCTCTGCCCCTATGCAGGCCTGGGAACGTATTCTGCTTAGGAGGGTAACAACTTTTATAAAGTGTTCCTCATGGAAATCACCTGGAAAACTTCCAGGATGGCATTCCAGAAGTTATAGTTTTAGCAGTCACAGAAATGCACCATGCTGCATTTCCAGATCCTACATACATTAAAATGATTGTATGGGGTAGCACCTTCACCTCAGCCCAAGAGCACTGTTATGTTATTGAATTGTTCAGCATTTGATATGCAATGTGGGATACTCTGAGAGTCTCAGTCATTGCTGGCCCACTTCTGCTCACAGAACAGCCAAGGGTAAGACCTGAGCTGACTTTACAGAAAGCAGAGTTAGACCAACACTAAGAACCTTTGACAATTCAACTTTGCACAGATCAGTCGTGCAATTCACAATTCCCTATGTATAAGCATGCATGTTTGGGTAAAACCTTGTAATTTCTCTTTGAAAATGTTTCTTTTTGCTACAGCTGTTTAATGAACTGCCCTTTGGATATTTTGGCAAAAACTCTATCTTTTGCATGCCTGGAGTGACAAAATTTAATTTGGCAAAGTACACACAATACAATGGCTTTAAATAGAACAGAAATTACTTGAAACCTAGTCTACAGCATTTAAAGAAAACATTTCATACTGGGCCAACATGTTCAGCTCAGACTCTTATCAGCTTTTAGACTATTCCATGAGTAATGTCATCAGGGTTTGAGCCATCTATCAGACAGGCTGTTAGGCTTTTATCTAGGTGTACAGCAATATAAATAAAACTGAACCCAAAGCATTGAAAAAACATGAATCTTATCTTGGAGCCATGTCAAATTCAGAGTTCATATGTAGCTTAAAATATTAAATTTGCTGTATTTGATTGACTATTTGTTAATAAAACCTCTAGGAATCCAATGTAGGTTTGATAGCCTACCATGCTAACTGCTGCCTAAAATGTACATATTTTGAAAATTCAGTATCTTTCAAGAAATGACCCTCGAAATATAAAATAAAGTACAATGAAAAATGTTTAAAAAAATGTAAAAATGCTGGTACAAATAATCCTATAATTGTTTCAAGGACTTTAAAGAGTTACATTTCTGTCTCTTTTCTGAGCAGATTTCACCAGAAATGTCAAGAACTGGTACAAACACAGAAGTCCTGTGATCCAATTATAGGAACTGAGTCTAAACAAGACAGAGCACAGAGATATATGGTCAGCTATCAAGTCTAAGTGGATTTAAGTAGTTGAAATAGTGGTAAGTGTCTTCTTTGTGTTGAAAACGACTTGACTTAGAGCTAGCTTGGATGTAATCTCATTCTTCTTCTCCCATTGTGTTTCTTCAGAAAAACTGTGATATGAAGGAAAAAAAATCAACTGGTTTACAAAATTTCTTGAATGTATTTTTTTTGCATTTTAGTTAATAACATACAATTCCTTCTCCTCATAATGGCTGCTCTGATTTTGAAACTCCCCCGACAAAGAGATATGTTTATTTTCAATAGTTCAGCATAGACAAGTTTTCTAAGTCTATTTTTTTCTGGAAAGAGGGAAGCTTAGTAAAATGAAGAATATACAGGGAAGATTTCAGGAGGAGATGGCCTATCCTATCCTATCCTATCCTATCCTATCCTATCCTATCCTATCCTATCCTCTTCTATTCACTTATTGATTCATAATTCTTCTAACACAATCCCTTAATGATACAACCATGTGAGGATCCTTTTATTCTTTGTAAAGTAACTACATTTTACTTTGGAAGAAGTGTCTCCTTATAAGCATTTCTATATGTAGTCTTTTTCTTCTTGAACATTACTCCAGAGGTTTATCTTGATCCCTTTCATTTCAGTTCACAAATCACTATTTTTTTTTCAGCCAAAAGCTCCTTTATTTAGTAAGTAGCAGAGCAGAACTTTATCCACATGTTGTCACTGCTGGTTTCCAAAATAGCCTATTCAAGTGGGTTGGCAAATTTCAACTGAAATGTGTGTAGAACTGAAAACAATATCTGGCTTCTTGAGTTACCAGACTTAATTGTGCCAATGTATGCTTTCATTGCCTGTTGCTGTTCCACAGCTTTCTGAAACATAAACAAAACAGAGTTCCAAAATATTAGAACTTTCCAGCTTAGAGCATGTTGTTTTCTTCCTCAAATCAAGTAAGGGAGTTTCTAGTTGTCAAAGAATGGAAAAAGCATTCAAAAATAATTTTTCTACCCAACTGCCTTTTAATGCTTATTTTGTATTTCATTTTTGCCCTTCGTGTTGCTGATGTGTTTGGGAATGCAGCAGGGAGAGCTGCCAACTGCTGACCACTGTCCTGCAGTATCTGTGATGGCACAACTCTCTGCACCACTAGCTGGGTGCCATCTTTACCCATTTAATCACAATAAAGGTATATATGGTGTTTAAGAACAGCTCATGCACTGTTTATTATTGTACAATACAGTAGAACTGAGTATGATTGATTCAGAGAATATAATTTGAACCTTATGAACTCTGTCAAGCTTGAGAGTCATTCCCATAACCACCTGCTATTTACTGTGAGCTCCCTGCACATAACGTTCACATACATGTGCATATGAATATACTAATGCAGGTTTTGTTCATGTTTCATAAACTATGTTTCATAAAACTAGGTAGAACACTCTCCAGGAATAAAGACAGAAGTGGGCATCTGTTTTTAAAATTTCAATCTTCAATGGGAAATGAAAATACTGGATAATAGGAACATGATGATGAGCCCAGAAAGCTCCTTGTCCTAGTGCAAGGTAGGTATGTGATTTGGAATTAATTTAATTTCCTTTTTATGATTATTTGGTGAGGTATTGCAAGTTTTATCTGCACATGCTTGTCTCTATCAGTGATGCTACAGAAGATGCAAAATAAAATGCCATCACACACATGAAACTTCATTTATTTTAATGATCCCAGTGACCATGGTTACGGTTCTCAAGTTAAGCAAAGCACTAATTAAAACAGCTGCTCTACCCTGTTTTCTTCAGTTTCCTAACTGCTTTGATTCTTCTTTATTCCAATTGTTTGGAGATTTTTTGAGGCTTAAATTACGAGGGTGTGGATTAGAAACTGACTATCAAAATAGAACATCTGTAAACTCTTAATTTCTTCTACAGCAGGTGTCAACTTTTCCCTGGATGCCTGTCCTGCTGTTGTTCTGGTTGCATGTAGCCTTGTCAACAAGCTGTTTGTCAGCTGGTTCACTCATCTTTCCTTTCCTTATCGTTGATCAAGCCAAAAACTGGAGAGGATCGAGGGTGGAATTCCCTTTAGTTCTGTATTGTTTGATTTAAAGTGTAATCAGGCAGGTCATAGAGAAAGAAATGCTGACTGAGTAATTGTAAGTGACATTGTCTTTTATGATACTTTGCTGTTCAAGGAGCAGCAAATTGTAATGCTTTGGAACATTAATACATTGGAACAAACTTGACTTCCTACTTAGCAAAAGCCATAGGAATTCCCTGGATGTCTGAGTATATGTTTCACTAAAAAAGACAATCTGATGAACACATTCTCAGTGATTTAGAATCCACTACTATTCTTAGTGTGTTGTTCCTTTGGTTAGCAATCCTCACTGCAATTTTATGCTTGAATTGTATTGCTCCACTTCCCAGCTGTTGGGAGGCATTTTATCTGCTAAAATACAATTCCCTTGCCTGATGTTATCAACCTTTTTATTTTACAGATTGCAAAAAAAAATTTCTCAGGGTTTTTCTCTGTTATGCTCATCACAGCTGTCCTTGTGCCTTGAAAGAGGCAGGATGTCTAGTCCTTAAAAAGTTCCTGTGACAATGCTCTAAACCATCATCAAATGTCTTCATCCATATATTTTTTTAGCGCGCTTGGTTAATGACTAGCTGTGAGGCTTTCTTGAGACATGCCATGGAACAAAGAGTCCTGATGAAAATGACAGTATGTTAATCCAGGCTCAGTGCCACACTGATATCTGTGTGCTTAGCTAAAAGGGAGTTTGTTCCAACGCCTGTTGAAATCAGCAGCTGAGTTCCCATCTGGGTTCTGGAACAGACTCATGTTTTTAGGACCTTACAGATTTCTTAATAATAAAATTACTTTTTGAGATTTTATATCTGATGTGAGCCTTTGTTTAATCCCATGTGACTTCTTTCTATTATGATTTTGAGTATCAATTCCATATAATAAATAGATAAAAAATTATCACTGAATCTGAGATGAAACCATCACTTCTATGCTTTCCCATCAGACATAAAAAAAACTGATTTTCATTATTTTCCCTCTCTTTTTCTGATTAATAATTGATTATTAATTATTTGTCAATGATTTAGTATTTCTACAATAATTCTGATTAACTTTGAGTATCAGCCTGATTTGCTAAAATCTGCTCCAAACTCAGGGTGTCTGGGCTAATGTCAAGGGATTCTCTACTTGCTCTCAAGTTCAGTGAGTGAAATATGTCCTAATATTTTATTACCACTGCATGGAAGCAGAAACTATTTGTAAAAATAAGCAACTAAATTGGAAAAAAAAAAACAGTCAGAAAATCACAAGTAAGTAGTGCTCACCTATAAGGGTGGATAGGTCTTCCTGGTTCTTCCATGCATTCTGGTGCAGTTGTCCACCCTGAACAGAGACTTTGTGGTGTTGGATGTAGAGAGTTACTCATCTGCTGCACCAGGGCCCAGGTGAAAGAGGAGCAAAATGGGTCTGGAAATGCAGAGCTGGATCAGTGTCGTGCAGTGCCTGGTGTGGTAATTCCCAGGGCAGGGTACCCATGCTGGGAACCCCTGCACTGCTCCCCTCACAGCTCCCAGGCAGCAGGCAGCAGTGGGATGACACCTCCAAAAGATGCTGCTGTTAGCTCAGTTTCCTACAGCTGGCTGTGCAGGTGAATGCTCCCTGCCTGCCTGTGTGTGCTCCAAAGCCTGTTGAACTCAGTGGCCAGACTCCCAATGGTTTCTCTGGGCTTTGGAATAAGTGTTCAGGACTTCTGTGCTTTGAAATGGCCTCGTGCATTCTTGGACTCCAAAGTTTCTGAATCAGAGTGTTGAGTCTGTCTCTATTTCTGTGTGTTTCCATGCTTCTGAAGGAGGCAAAAGATGGAATATGAGCTGGATTGTGTGTTTGCTATGTGGCAGTTGATGTGTGTGCCACAGATTGGACACTGCTGCTGGAATAAAGAAAAATAGGTTTGTGGGCAACTTTATGGCTGTAAGAATAAAGTAAGTCAAAAAAGTGCCAAGAAAATCCAAGAATGAAATTCCAGCAATCTTTTATAAAAGAATACGAAATCTCATTTTGAAAACACTCTGAAATGTCTACCAAATAATTTTCCATTTTCCTTTTAATTGCCTGTAATAAATAATCTATTTGTTCCTATTGCTCAGTCCTTTCACAACCCCAAGTCAAAATCGCGTAAGGGCTGGAAGAACTCTTATTTTTTCTCAAATAGTTTCTCGATTAAAATTTGACTCAGTGAAGTGGTAGTAAATTTGTTTCTTTTGCCACTTGTTTGTAGTAACTCTTTTTTTGCCCAAAGAGGCAAACCAAGGAGTGAGTGTGGAGATGTGTGGGCCCATCTGTTACAATGGAATTAAATTAGACTACCTACAACGACATTACTGGTTTTATATTTTTATCTGAGATATCCTCCAGCATTTCTTCACTCATAAAAAATTGCACAATATGTTATTCTTTGGCATCAATTACTTAAGCTAACACAGAGTTTCTACTGTCTCACAGAATATTTTCCCTAGCATCCTCTGAAAAGCAAAAATTTTGGAGAAAAATTCAGAAAAGCAGAAAAAGAGTTGATAAATAGGAGTTTCAACTTGTTTCTGTGATGAATTGTCTCCAACAACCTGGTAAGTAGGGTCACTCAGTGCATATTTCCATGATTAACTCAACTTTCATTTTAGCTTTGCAGTTCACCTTTAAATATTTAGTTTGGTTCCTGTGGACAAATGTTGATGTTGGCTCTCTTGTCAGACTGATGAAAATGTTACACAGATGTCCTTTGGTGATTCAGTCCCACTAAAAGGCCTGCAAATTGCTAAATGATGAACTCTTTCTCCGTCATTCTTTTGGTTGGTGACTTTCATTTAGGATCCTTTGCTACTTGCTCTGTGTGCTTGTTAAATGTCTCTGCTCTTTCTTAACGCAGTAATGTCAGTCTGCTTGCTGGGCAAGCTGGCTGCATTACACTCTTTTGAGAAAACTGCATTTTAGTGGTTGCTGATTAGAACAGATGACAACGTCCTACATCCTCTTTAGAAATATGTTGTCTCAGATGTTAAAGCTGTTCCTTCAGCAGTTTTACTGGTAGCTCATAAAGACCCCCTTCTCTAACAGAATACCAGTAGCTGAATCCCACATATCATTTCAGGAAACCTGATTTAGTCCGCACAAAAATTCATTGCCAGTCAGGTCTTTCAAACCTCCCCCCCCACCCCCCCACTGGAAAATATGAAATTCTCTTTCTTCTCATGGGTTTCCATAGCTGACTTGGTAACAAAAGCACTATAATTCCTGGCTCTTTTCCCTTGCTATTCATTTGGGAAATGTTCTGCTGTAGTCATTTGAATTTGAACTGGTCTTTCAGTAATTTTGGGGATCCTCAAATTGCAAGGCTGGGAACAAATAAGAGAGAGAGAGATTTTCATACAAATTTAGATGCCTTAGAGTTAGGAGACTGCTTTCCTCAGCTTGTTAGGTCCATAACCTTAGCCAATAATATTCGTGCCTTATTTAAAATGCAAATTTTCTCTTTAAAGGGGAAGCTGGAATTTAGATAATATCTGCATTTGAATGCTTCATCCATCACATCACAGCCACACATCCAGCTGCAGAGCACTTTGATTAGCACTTAATAGACAAGTAGGAAAACACTTTATCAGAAGTCTGAACTGCTCAAGGAGAGAACATTTCTGTGCAATGTTCTCTGAAGCCCAAGTGTTCTTTCATTCTTTCCTAAGAACAGGCAAGAGGGTGTCAGTTTTTCAGCATTGTCCCATGGCCTAAAGGTCAGCTTTGCTTCTGACTTTTACTTCCAAATCCAGAATTCACACTGGCAGTCTCGTATCTTGAGCACTGCACCTTGCCAAAAACACAATGACTTCACTTCACCTAACAGCTGGAGTGAGTGACAGACTAAATAGTGAAATTTTTGGTGGATGAATGTGTTTTCTTTTCACTATGTATATTTTCTCCAGTATCTCTGATAGTCTTCATGTTGCTCTCAACTGTTTTGTGGACAGCTTCTGAAACCCAGAGAATTATTTTCATTCTTTAGGAAAGCTACTCTAATTTTAGTGAGTGAAGTTTGATTTCTTTAGTGCACCTAATATTTTGGCTATATCTACACTTCACAACAGAGCTCTGTGCTTGTGACATGTCAGCTTGCACTAAAAGACCTGCCGTATCCCTAGGGAATGGTGTGGTGCCACATGGGGCACCAGCCCAGCTGTGAGAATGCAGCAGCTTGGAGGTCTGGCAGTCCCTGAGCCGAGCCCTGCTTACAACACTGCTGTAGATCAGAGATTTGCTTGTTCTGATCTACTTTGGTTAGTTCTTCCTGCACCAGTACCATGTGATTATAGAAAAATCCCACTGCTTGGTAAATCGAGGGACTTTGTAATGTGTTTTACTTAATTGTGTTCCATTTTTTTTCCCACGTGCCGATTGAAAGCTAATCTTGTGTTGATTAATTGGTACAAACAAACCATAATTAGCATTGCTCCAGAGGCTAACTTCTATTGCTGGCAAAATGAGGTTTAACTTCATTCATTTTTGTGGACTTCAGCCTGCTTATGTCAACACCGACTTTGGCCTTGGAGAATGAAAACAATAGAGTCATACAAAGGAGAGTGCTCTTTTTCAGTGTATTAAACAAAGGATAATATTAAATTTGGATAGTGGATAAAGTTAAGCTATGTTAATACTTATAATCAACTACCACTCTGTTGAAATTAGAAATCATGCATTCCTGAGGTTTCTAGCTATTTTTCCTGCCAAGAACATGTAGTGCTTCTACCAATTGCTTAGTAAAAACAAGAGACAGACTTTTTTGCACTAAAGCCAGAAGCAGTTTCTGTAAGCTCACCTTTAAATCATGGACACCTTTGTTATTGACCATTTAAAACAATTCAATACTTGATAAAGGGCAATGAAAGTATTACATAGTTTGAAGAAACAGCAACTGATCAGAGTTTCTGTGTGGTGTGAAAAATTTAATTGCAGAAAATAATGGGAGACTAAGAGGGAGTAAGGCTCTTTCTCTTCCTCTCTCTTTCTCCCTGTTTCTCATTACTAAGAGGAAATTTGCCTGCTCCCTCTGAAACTGTCACCCTGTCAAACTGAAAATTTTCCATAGGTGCCGGGCAGTGGATGCAGTGAGTGCATCCTGGGGACCTAAGTGCTGGTTTGGAGGAAGGGTGGCCTCTTGGGTCTCATCTGGGCTTGAAAAATTGACAGTCAGAAACACTGCTGGAATTTCAATCCTTAAGCTATTTTCAACACTCAGCTGAACAGAGCCATGACTGATC